>JAJOOO010080970.1:0-23483 GCA_029582685.1 Solanum piurae
ATGTATTTTTTTAAACTATAATTATGGGTCTTGTCTCTGTTATTGTTGTATACAAACGTTATTTAATTTTTGAAACTAACTAAGGAATACTTCTAAATCCGATCATATTGTAGCAATAAAATTTGCGTCGAAAAAATAATTATCAAGATTGAAAAATATCGCGACAATTGTATTTATTTATAAATTTTAATCATTACTCTTATTTATTTAATCTTACTTATAATTATATTATTCCTTAATCAAATATAAATTAAACGTTTGACTTAAAATGAGTATGAGAGAATGTATTTTTAATTTTAATTATGACAACAACGTTATAAGTTTTAATTAATTTTATAAAAATGGAAAATAAATTTATTTTTTAATATCTAATAAAATAGTATAAATCTCAATAGGTTTTCAAACAAAACAAAATTTTCATTTATCTAATAAAATTAAATGAAAATCGGCTGAAATGAGGGGAAAACACTGTTACAAGGAGTCGAACCCGCGACCCAACACTTATATTGCGAATTCTTGAACCCCCTTTACCATTGAACCAAGTCCTTAGCTTATGTTCAAGGGGTTCATCACTTGGTATATACATATAAATCGAAAAATTAATTTTATATATACCGTGTAATTTTCCTACGAAGGGGGTTCGGATGAATCCCCTTGGATCCATGTAGATCCGCCCATGGTCATCGATGGGTTAGGCCAAAAATAAACGAAGAATAAATGTTAGTTATACTTTACTTTATTGCGATCATAGGGTTCTAGCTAATTAAGGGTGTCTTATTAATTAATTAATTAATAAAGGCTACACTGCAAATGTTACTTTAGAAGTATAGTTATAGGGTGTGAAAAACGTGGACATACACTCGTGTATGTCATCTCCAAAAAAACGTTGTTTAAAATGAAAAATATGACCTTTAATCAAATGTCACATTTTTTTCATGATTTAGGTCACATTTATAGGGTGTGGTTTAAGACTTCAAATGATTAGGCATTGCTTAAATCATTTAAATTCTTAAATTCAGATACTTGGATAAGAAATTCAAACAGTATCGTTGATTTTGAAATGATTAAACTACCCAAAAAAAATAGAAAAATTATCTAAATATCCCTAGTTCGCCATTTTTTTGGCATTAATCTAGATCATCTAATCTGAGATAATTCGTATTGATAATGTCATCTTAACCAGTTTTTCCGTTGATTGATTCTATAACTCTGAAGCTTATTTTACCATAATCTTTAAAATTTCCTATCGTTTAAAAAAAATCTAAAATTCCCTCTCGGAACATCACTCTCCTCTCGCTGATACATCCCTATCCCCTCTTGGATACATCTCTCCCCTCTCTTATACACCTCTCACCTATGTATCCAGATGTCTATTGATGTATCCGAAAGTCCAGTGATGTATCCGGATGTCTTATCCCCTCTCTGATACATCCCTCCCCTCTCAGATACATCCCTCGCCTATGTATCCAGATGTCTGCTAATGTATCCCGAAGTCTAGTGATGTATCCGAAATTCATAAATTTTAAGGGATTTTTGTAATTTGGAAAAGAGTAGGGAGATAATGTAATTAACTCTTAACACTACGGAATGCAAAAAAAGAGAGTAAATTTTAGGTTTAGCAAACATAAAAATCATATTTGTATGCTATATCTATAGTTTGTATAATTGCGCATCAGATTTGTATAAATCACTGGCAACCTCTCATTTGTATAAATTGATATCATCCTCTCATTTTTATAAATCATTGGTAGCCTCTAAATTCAATATTTATGTGTTTGTATATCTGCATAAAATTTGAATTTGTATACGATTGAATCGAAATAAAATATTTGTATATCAAATCTCTCTCTCTCTTGCTTTATACAACACAAATTATACATTGTAATTTGTATAAAGAGAGAAAGAGAGAAAGGCAAAAGAGAACTGGTAGGGGAAGATTTGTATTTGTATAATTATAAGTGTATAGGACGAAAATATATATATATATTTGTATTTGTATATATAGTTTTCTCTCGCTTTATACAAACACAAACACAATTTATACATTTGTGTTTGTATAAAGTGGGAGATGTGAGGGAGAGTGGCGAGCGAGATTCGCTGGGGAGAGAGGCGAATGACAACTGTTTGCTACAAGTTACAATTAAATCAAACTGTGATTATAGCATTTAATTTGAATTAATAATTTGCTATTTTATACAATTTTCCCAAAAAAATACTTTTTTAAATATGGCTACTCCTTAAATAGTGGTCCAAAAATTGTGGACTTTTTTATGTAAGCCCAAATGAATGTGATATTTTTTAATTGGGCCTTGAGGTTTATCATCAAGAATGATAAGAATCAGGATATGGTTATCTTTCACTATTAGCAGAGTAACAGGCAGGGCAGCTAAAGTGTGAAGAAGAAGAAGAAGAAGGTAAAAAAACACCTTCAATTTCCTCTTTCTTCTCTTCCCCAATTCAATGGAGGCTAAGTTTTCCTGTTTATTTGTTTTTGTTTGTTTCATATTCTCTTATCTGTTTAGTTTTCCTTCGAACTTTACTTCTTGTTTGTTTCCATTTTGATTTTTTGATTGCCGAGTTCGAACTCTCTAGAAAGTTGAAAACTTTATAAATTATACGTTGAATGTGATAGTGGAAATGCGTAGGTGGGTAGAAATGAGAGTTGAGTTTAGTGTTTGATATGTTTTCACCTGCTTGGTTAGTGGTCAGTGGTCACCATGTGTTTGACGAAATGTCTGTTTTTTTTTAGTGTCTTCTAGTTTCTGGGTGTTCAACAAATGTCAATATAAGAGTTTAGGGTTATGGGGGATATGATTTACTGCAGTAAACGTCATTCGGTCGTCCCTGCTACTGATCTTCAAGGGTGCACAGTTATTTAGTGTTGGAATGATATGGGCTGGATAGTTGAACTATGTTTAGTTAGGGAGTAGAGGATATCACTTGGCACCTAAGGTGAGGTTCAAGCTTAGTGGACAAAAGGAAAATAGGATTTATGGCTGAAGGGAGCGGGATGGATATAGAGAATTCATATAACAGAGTACAGACACTAACTAGTTTTGATTGATCGATTGATTGATTGAGTTGTTTGACATGCCTTTTGCACTAATGCTCTTTGCTGATTATTTTCTTTTTCTTGAAGAGGGATATTACAGCAAAAGAGGCATACTTATGTCACTACATTCTCAATTTTTAGTAAAAAGAATGCTGATGTGCTAAATCTTAATTTTACTTATCATAGGTCCTATATTGTTATATATATTTGATATTTTAACATTTTTGTTGCAGTCTGATTGGTGATGATAGTAAATTACTTAAGAGGATTTTGGCATTATAAATAGTCATATCAACTTTGAGTTGTTCCATGAGATAGCACTGGGAAAACAAGTACTAGAAAAACCATGCCTGCTTTAGTGCTAACAAGGGCCTTCTTGTTAATTGGAGATTCTTTAGCTTTCAGAAAAGTTACACAGTTTACACGGATAGCTCCATCTCAAGGCAATGTTCGCTTTTTAAGTGGCAGTGGATCCCTCACTCTAGCTAGCCTTGGATTGAAGAGTGAAGTTAAGACAGTAAGTGCAAATGAGAAAAATAAGCTCCAGGAGGGAATTTCAACAATTGAGGTCCCCAAGAGCAGAGAGAGGAAAAGAGTTAGTGGCAATAAACAAGGATTGGTTAAGGAGAAAAACCCAGTAGATATAATGACTGCACCATTTGCTGCGAAGTCATTTTCAGAACTTGGCCTTCCACCTTTGTTGGTCGAAAGACTAGAGAAGGAAGGCTTTACGATTCCGACTGATGTTCAAGCTGCCGCAGTTCCAACTGTTCTCAAAAATCATGATGTTGTGATCCAGTCCTACACAGGTTCAGGAAAAACATTAGCTTATCTCCTTCCCATACTGTCTCGTGTCGGTCCGTTGAAGGAAGAACTTTTAGATGGCTATGAAACTGGGAACAAAATAGACATTGAAGCAGTTATAGTAGCTCCTTCGAGGGAACTTGGCATGCAGATTGTCAGGGAAGTTGAAAAGCTATTAGGACCAGCGAATAAGAAACTAGTCCAGCAGCTTGTAGGGGGTGCAAACCGATCTAGACAGGAGGATGCTCTGAGGAAGAACAAGCCTGCCATCGTAGTGGGGACACCTGGGCGGATAGCAGAGATTAGTGCAGCTGGAAAGCTTCCTACCCATGGTTGTCGTTTCTTGGTATTGGATGAAATTGATCAACTCCTTTCATTCACTTTCCTGGAGGACATGAAACGTATATTAGATCATGTGGGGAGAAGACCTGGTGCACGCGGAGGAGAGTCAAATAGTCCACTTGTCAAGCGAGCTGCGCGTCAGACTATCATGGTGTCTGCAACAGTGCCTTTTTCAGTTATAAGAGCAGCAAGAAGTTGGGGTTGTGATCCACTTCTCATCCAAGCCAATAAAGTTGTTCCAATCGAGTCTGTCACTCCTTCTGGATCTGTTAATACACCGGGAACACCTTCTACTACTGATTCAAGCTCAAATGTACAACCTATGCTTGATGTTCAGAGCTTACCCCCTAATTTGCAGCATTATTACACTATTACTAGGATACAGCACAAAGTTGATATGTTAAGAAGGTGTGTGCATGCTCTGGATGCCAAATGTGTAATAGCTTTTATGAACCACACAAAACAACTGAAAGATGCTGTCTTTAAACTAGAAGCTCGTGGTATGAATGCTGCAGAATTACATGGTGATCTCAGCAAACTTGTAAGATCAACAATCTTAAAGAAGTTCAGAAATGGGGAGATCAGGGTGCTGCTAACGAATGAGCTTTCAGCTAGAGGCTTGGATTTACCTGAATGTGATCTTGTAGTTAATCTGGGGTTACCTACGGACTCAGTTCATTATGCTCATCGAGCTGGTCGTACGGGCAGGCTTGGCCGCAAGGGCACGGTAGTAACTATATGTGAAGAGTCAGAAGTCTTTGTGGTAAAAAAGCTACAGAAGCAGCTTTCCCTCTCCATCCAGGCTTGTGAATTTTCTGAGGGAAATCTTGTCATTATAGAAGATTAAAGTGCATAGCACTTGCTTCTGTCAATTTTTTACAAGACAAATCACTAAAGACAACTGAAATTTGTTTACTAATGGTGAGAGCTGAAATGTTGTTGCTAGCCATTAACATGTGAATTCAGATGATATTTTGCCTTCTAAAGAATGTGCCGAGCAGTCTACATTGGATCTGAATATCTGATGGTATGGTGAACGAGTTGCTTCAGCTTCTACTTATTTGGAATCATATATGTAAGCCATCTGAAATAAATGTTATTCAAGATTTGTCTTTAGTTGTAAAGTACTATGTGAATTGATGTTCTAATGTTGAATAGGAGACAACTGTAGGTTTTTAACTGAACCTACTTCTTTGTTCATCAAGGAAGGTTGAGTATTTTGGTTATATGGAATCGCTAGTGTTTTATAGTATTTATAATTTTATTCACGACGCAGAGAAGGGAATACTCCTGTTCAATTATTATCTTCATGGCATAAGTGGAAGCAGTAAAACATTTTCAGTAGAAAGAGAATTGTAAGTTTTTGTTACTTTGAAGCAAGGAAGTACAAACTAGTTTGATACTACTTATACTGTTCATTCACCATGACGGTGGCACAACAATTAATAGTGCATATGCATATTTTCTACCAAAAATTTCTCTTCTTTGCTATCAACCTCTGAAACCCTCTTCTTGTTGTTATCAACTTCTACCAGACCATTAGTGTAGTAGAGGATATTTGGTATATGCCACCCAATTGCTACTTGTGATGCTTCAAGCAGATCAAAACTTCTTGACGGAAACAAAAAGGAGAGAAGAAATCATGTCCCATTTTACACTACGGTTGCTTTGTCAATTCTGGAGTTGAAGGCTGCACATTCAATTCTCAGTTCATCACCATATGATCCTTTTGCACAGCTTGTAGCCTGATAAGAGTGCAGACACCGCAAGGACCATGAAAGCAGTAAATGACATGCAAACAGCAAGAATAGCTGCCTTCCAGAGAGGGGTTTGGCTATCCATCTGTTGAATGACTGGTATAGTTACTGAAGAAGAGGACACGAGGAGGTAACCTGTCAACTGTAAAACATTCTGCTTATGAGAATTCGTTGTTTTGAAAGATTTATCTGCAGTGAATGAAGAGGAGACCTAGAGAAAAGCATTCAGTAGAATTGAAATTTAGTATGCTTGATGGTCAAATAAGATACTTCTACTCTTGTTTCTTTCTTTCTTGGATAAAGATAAAGATGATGTCTGCTTGTTGCCATTATTGTTCAACGTAAAGTTTCACTGTTAGGGGATAATAGAGCGTAGATTCTTGATGATACATCAGGTGAAATCCCGAGTGAGAGAAAGAGTGAATTCTTGCTACTAGTTTTAACTAAAGATAGGGATGCAACCATTTTATCATTTTATGGTCGTAGTTACATGTGAGACAGTGAGCCAGCTTCCTTTAGGTTTTGGACTCGGAAGTAATCTCTAGCTAATTGAAGTTAGTAAATACCTGATCGAGTATGAAACTGAGATAGTCAGAGGTCATATCGGAGATCAAGATACCTCTATAAGCGATGTCACAAACTCTTTTGAAGAGTTGAAAGGCTGAGTAGATAAAAGCTAATATGCTTACTGTGAAGCAGTACCTGCAGTAGTGTAAAAACAGCTCTCAAAACCATAGGACTGAATGTTGTCTTAGTTTAAATCCTGAAATCCTATACTATCAGAAGTCCCTGCAAGGTTTCTTGGAGAAAAAAACAAAAAAATTAGCTTGGTGTTGATTCTTACGTTAATTGTGGGTTATCACAGAATTTGGAAATCGTTCCTCGTTTTGCCCTTGTTGGTGATGGTACAGCTAGTGAAAGAGCAGAGATGAAGGAGAACAGGAGTGCCAGTGATCTTAAGGCAAGATCATATGCATATATAGAAGGCCTTGATCTCAACCTTGTCGATGCCACTGAGAACGAATATGGTGATGGAGTTGGCAAAGGTGGTTGTGTAGCTGGTGAGTGTGGAGTTAGTGAAGGAGAAGGAGAAGCACCAGATATCATTCTCTGAGCAATCACCATCACATTACCTTCTTCTTTCATAGTTCTCTCCTTTTTCCAACTGTTAGCAAATGATTTTTGAGAACAATTTGACCAATAGCAGGAAAGAACCAAGTCTGGGATTCATTTGCAGCCAATTGAGCAAATTTGCGTATTTTACACAGAGATAACTAACTAGCTGGTAATAAGTCTTGTCCAAAGGACAGAATAGTTGGTTAACCACTACTAAATTTAAATGTAAGTAGATGAAAAAAGTCAACTATTCTGAGCCAAAAGATATGTTTGAGTCAATTATAAACCATAACTTCATCAACACTGAAGTATAGAATTGCACACCTTCAATAGCATAATAGACTTGGATCATTTACTCTTTTTGAATGAATTACAATCAGTAAAGAAATTTGGTTGTTGAAGGGGGATCATAATAGGAGGAGCATTCAAGTTCCCATAAAACCATTAAGAGAAAACAACAACAGGATTTAGTAGTACATAACCATCAACAACTATTATTGATGAACACTTTTGTCCTTGGATACATCTATGTTTGCATAAAATGTCAAGTACTAGGATGTTGACTACAGTTTTGTCCTCCAAATGCTACTTGTATTATTTAATTAACATTTCAAGGCTTTGATTGGTAACCCCAAGGATTTTGGCTTGCCCATTTCCACTGGTCCCTGCACATCTCATTTATACCATATTTTGCCCTGAAAAAAAGTAAAAAAGATTTGATTCCACCATCAGTTTCTCTTTCAACTGGTGAAATGAAAGAGTTATGCAAGAAGATTAGCCTTAACATGGGGAGGGGGTTGGTGAGGAAGCATCAGTTGATCCAAGGATAGAAAAATAACCATTTACTACTTACTTCCAACCGAGCTCCTTCTCAGCTTTTTCAGTAGATGCATAAACAGCGGTGGCATCTCCTGGTCTTTTTGGACACATTTTAAGTGGGATTTTCTGGAACAAAATTTTTTTATTAGTACAACATATGATGAACTTGTTGCTTTGTTCAAATAATTCAAATTCTCCAAGGTATGGTTTAGCATGTTAGCGTGTTTCGTTAAGAGACCTTTCCAGACGCTCTTTCAAAGGCAGCAACCATCTCTAGGACAGATTTTCCTTTTCCAGTACCCAAATTGTAGGCAACACAACCTAATGCAAACCATTAAAGAGAAGAACAAATGTCACAAGATGTTACCTTCAACAGCAAAATATAAAATGTCAAAATCATTCGAAAGGGTATCATTAGCTCGAACAAATGTCAAAAGAATTCAGATCTAAACTTTGCTTTGAAAAGGATTACTTACCTAAATGATTCTGCCTTAGAAGTCTCTGAAGTGCAACAACATGACCGTCCGCCAAATCCATAACATGGATATAATCTCGTATCTAGTGAGAAATAGATTAAAAATAATTTATCAGTCAAGTACAGAAACAAAATATGTTAAAGGTGATTCATGCCATGAATATATTTGGATATTCTACTATATTTCTGTCTTTTCTCTTCATTATAAGTAGTTCAATAAGTTGTTCCAGCTGGTAAGTTTTGCTCACTCTTCATTTTCTGTTTCTTTCGTATGAACTCTAGTCAGATAGTTATTTGAGTCGTTCAATTTCTTTTTTTTCCTCATATAAAGAAGCTACAGTCACAAAGAATCAGCCAAACATAACCTACCGCGGTACCATCAGGTGTAGGGTAGTCGTTGCCATATACATTCAACTCTGGCAATCTACCAACAGCTACTTGCTGAATGTAAGGCATAAGATTGTTGGGAATGCCCTTTGGATCTTCCCCGAGTTTGCCACTTTCATGAGCTCCAACTGGGTTGAAATACCTCAACAGTATGATATTCCATTCTTGATCTGCCTTCTGGATATCCCGAGCAATATCTTCAAGAAATAGCTAATTAAATAGAACGAAACACAGGTTTAGTTACATACTTTACAGAATGAGATAGTATCAAATGAACAATCTCTAATCACTAAAAAATTAAGAGACAATTATTGACAATACAAACCTTTGTTCGACCATAAGGATTCATAGCTTTCAATTCAAAATCCTCCACACAGGGAACCTTTTCAGGCTGACCATAAACTGTCGCAGATGATGAAAAAACCAACTGCAATTTCACATTAAAAAGTTATCAACCTGCCGAACCGACTCAATACCCTCCTACGAATTCCAAATATTCCACATCCTGAGCAATTGAACCCCCTTTCGCCCCCTAGCTACACCCCATGTTCTTGAGGCTAAATGAGTTCTTGAAAGAAGCTCATATTAACTATATCCTTAAAATTCTACCAAAATTATAAGTACAGGGTATCAACAACCATGAAGATGATTCTAACTTGCCCTGAATACATAACATATTTCACCAAATGAAACCAAAAATATATCGAAAGACGTACCTTCTTACAATTATACTTGGCCATGACTGAATACAAAGTTATTGATCCAATCAGATTGTTCTCAAAGTAAAGAAAGGGCTGAACAACACTCTCTCCAACAGCCTTAAGTCCAGCAAAATGGACCACAGCAGCAAACCTATTTCAATATATATTACAAAACAATGAATATCAAGACACACCATAGAAATTGCATTCAAAGGAAATAACAACAGCTGGAGATAATTTGAAAACAAGAAAATTTTCTTACTCTTTCTTAGAAAATAGCTTCTCCAAGTCATCTTTGTTTCTGATATCACCCTGCCACCAAGAAGCAACAAAGGTAAAATCCCAATAAGGTGAAAAAACACAATTCTAGTATTGTGAATTTAAGGTATGTAAGATCAACATTCATTGCACAAACCAAAATTAGGATTAAAAAGACCTAGTTGTACAATCACAGAGCTATCAAGATTCCTATAAAATAAAATAAAGATTACTTTTTTAAGAAAATGATAACAACATGATACAGGGCAATGAAACACACACACACACACACAAAGCTAATGATGGAGCCTTAAACATTCAATGACTACAAAACACACACATGTTCATCTCAAAAAAATGAAAATTGAGCTAAAATTGAACTTATCAAGCTCATTTTGTTCACATTTCTTTCCATTTTTGCCCCCATTGTGTGGTTTCAGAGAAAGGTTTGATCAAAATCAAAGAACATATCAAAAGAAGATTGAAAAAAAGTCATACCAAATGGAATTCAAGATTCTGTGAAAGTTGAGGACCAACTAATTCTCTTACTCTATCAACAGATTCTTCCACAGAATTATGAAAGTTATCAATGATTGTAACTTTGAACCCTTCATTCAGTAACTGCACCACAGTGTGTGTTCCAATGAAACCAGCTCCTCCAGTCACCAAAATATTTTCTTGACACTGAACACCCATTTCATAAAAAACAAAAACGATTCAATCTTTATCCTTTCAAGAACCAATTTTTATGGAAAATGAGAAAAAAGGGGTTCTTTCTTTTTAGTTGTAGAAGATACGTGAAGAAAAAGGAAAAAAAATTGAGCAAATCAAGACTGTTCTTGAAAAAGTAGATAAGCAACGATGTTAAATAAGGAAAAAAATTGGACAAATTATGAGGGGGTGGGGGGTTAAAGGGGGGTGGGGTTTCTTGGGAGAAGATTGGGATGAAAAGAGAATTTTATGGAAGTTTGGGATCCTAATTATGGCTGCATGAGTTTTGTGTGTGTGGGGTGGGGGGCGATAGTTAATTATTGATTTAACAATTTTATAATGATTTAGAATCTTTTATAATTAAGTTAGGATTCTGTTGTAATCTCAATGATTTACTATTTATGCATATATTTTATCTTCTCCGAATTTTACTGAGTTTGTTTGTTGTTGTATTTTGTAATAGTTTGAATTTTTTATTAATGGATTAATTGATAATTCAATTGTAATTATTAAAGGGAAAATGGTCTGAAAAATATTTTAACTTTGGCCGAAATTGTTGTTACGATACCAAACTTTATGGAGGACATTTTACCCCTACACTATTTATTAGTGTATTTTAAATGTATATATGTGCCCACGTGGACACATTACTATTTAAAATGATGCAATATTTATGATGTCCACGTAGACACATATATACCTTTAAAATACACTATTAAATAGTATAGGGGGTAAAAGGTCATTTTCAAAGTTTGGTATCGTAACAACAACTTCGATCAAAGTTAAAGTATTTTTCAGACCATTTTCCCATTATTAAATAACAGTCTTGCTCGATGAAAACGATGCTTTGCTAATTGTAAAAACAAAAAAGAAATCCTATGTTTGCTAATTGTAAAAACAAAAAAAAAACTTTTGACATTTGTTGTAACTTGAAAACTTGTTGGTAATATTTTGATGCTTGACTTTTTTAACGATTAAAATCAATATTAAATCGTGAAAAAATGATAATTGATATTTTTAATAATTTTATAATTATTTAACATGTTTATAAGTTCAATAGCTTTTAAAATCAAATCGATCAATAAGTTGGCTTGAAGTATCATATACAAATTTTTGTATGAAGTAATGTTTTAAGTGATAAAAGTTGGGAGTTATAACTCCATATATAACTTGCTTTTGGGAAAGTAATCTTTTGAATGTTTTAGGTAAAATCTTCAATGATTAGTCTTATGTTACATTCCATAATAATATACTAATATATATGATAGTAATATGTATATTGTATTGACTATTGCTTACCAAGTAAATAATACTTATGTTGTTACTCTACAAATAGTCAAATAAGGATTTGGTGAATATATATGTTATTATGAACATATACACTTACTAAAATCTTGTACAACTTGTTGCTATTAAATTTTTTATAATGATTTTTAATGTATTCTTTGTATTTGTTTACATTTTAGACTATGTTTAGATATGGTTATTAGTTTTTTCGAAAAATTATAAGAGATCATTGAACTATACTCCTTGCATTGTGGGTAATGTTAGGTAAAAATTCGTTTGCACACGGTGTTTATAGTAAGTTAGTAAGTGCATGATATGTGTTGGCATGTAGGCATTTAACATTTAATTGTGGTTAATTGATGTATTTTTTTACCTTATTCAATCACTTAATTAAAATATTGAATGTGAATAAGTATATTAAGAAATTTATTAAATAATTACAGATATTTAACTATATATTCAATTATTATTAAATATTAATAACTTGAAATTATTAATTAATTTTCTCAAATTAAGTTTCACATGAGTCATCAATTGATCATGAATTTATATAGAGATCAACTGTGTCCACCGTTTTCAACTAGGTATTCATGACCATTAAAGTCTATTGACTTCTCTTCATGTATTCACATACAACAATGAACCTCAATTATCACTGTCATTTTCATATATTTTTTTCACCAAACCATTTTCTCTATATTAATTGTTCGAAAAAAATCAATCTAAAATTCTTTAAACAAGATCATAATATCATCGTTTTGAGCTTGATCTCGCATAAACTTTCACAAAAATGCCACACCATTAAAAATATCTTTGCACTTTATATGTAGCTTTTTCCTCTTTCTCAACTACTACATTGAATTTTATTCGCACCCAAACATTATCACCTCTCACCATATGGCAATGTGTACGTGATTTTGTAACACACAAAAGTTTTTTATTCCAATTTGATAAAACTAAAACTTTATTTTGAGTCATTTTCAAACGTCAAGGCTGACGTGGAATTCTCATCTTTAAGAGATTTCGATTTCCAAGAATTCTTTTCCTAACTGAAAAACTGGTACTGATAGCTCAGTTTGTAAAAAAAAAAAAAGATGAAAAAATAGTTTTTTTTGTTTGCCATTTTACATTTTATAATCAAACCGTACATCTGAAAGGATAAAAACCAATATCAATAACATTAATATAGGAATAATAATTCTAATCTTATCATAAAGAAAAGGAGTACTATTATAGGATAATATTATTAGTTAAATGGTTGATAGACAAAGCAATAATTGGTTCTTATCATTTTATCCTAAAACTCTTTTTTTAGAGATAGCTATGGATGCAAAATACAATTCTGTTATTTGGAGAAAATGATGGTCTACCAAAAATGCTGACGATATACGTCCATATCCTAAAATCACTATGAAATAATAGTTCACAAATCACACGGCTTAGGATACATCAAGCTCGATTGAGAAGGTCATTGACTATGAGAATCGATCCCCGACCTCCTTTATGAAATACAAACTAATGTACTAATCAAGCTGAGAGTAGATTTTGAAACTTACCAAACTACTAGTTACTACAATTAACTTTCACCTTATTTATCAATGGCATGGAACAAGACAAAGCACTAGGAACACATTTTTTGAACAATGTAAAATGCCACAAAACTGCAGGCAATTGAGTTAAATGCATATTTACACAACCAATCCTTTCCTTCAGCTAGACTTCTGAAATAGGACAGGGAAAAACAGTTTTTCACAGTACATCCACACAGAATTGTGCGATTCCAAAACTAGAATCTTACCCTAATAAGTTTACATGTTTGTCATATAGTTTATATCTTCCGCGATATTTTCTCATTAAGCTTCCATCTCCAACTAATTCTTCAGTCAAGTGTCTCGGCATATGTCATTGCTTCACTGGTCTTTGTTACCTCGATAATTGACACGCGTTGAGAGTTCTTTGATTGATTCATTATTTAGTATGATTTGACTGACTCTGCAATTTGGAATTGATCAATTGATATTATATGATACACCAATACAAATAGGAGTACTAGCAATAATTGTGAAACAACTGACAGAAGATAAGAAAAATTTACCTGCTTGTAATCTACAACAAAAGCTTCCCCAGACAAATCCTCTATAGCTCATCCCTAAAATCAAAAAAGAGAATTATAACAGAAATAATACAAATATAATCTGAAGTAGAATGCAGGATTAAATCAAAACTAGTTCAGATGGAGTACAGATTAACATTTAGGCGGAAACATGTGACATCGCTCTTTGCAGAATGGTCACATATTACCATAAACATTAACACATCTATGCACATACAATTTCACTCCTTCTGCCATAAAGTACTATCACCTTTGCAAATAAGGACATGCAAAAATAATCTAATAGGGATAAGCAATGAATATACCATTTTGTTCAACGATATACCATAAGGTCATCTTCAGATCAGTTTTAAGTCGTGAAAACCTACAGGCTCAAGGGTTCTTTGAGACAAACAAGCTAGAAGCTTGACAAGTTCACTTGTTTTATACATTGATTTAACTAAAACAAGGGTCAAACATCAATTTGAAGTTGCTTTCTATTCTAGTCGTACAAAACAAGAGCCTAAGAATCACTGGATAAGGTTCGCAAATAACTGAAACATAGGTCACCTTGCTATGTTTGAAAATGCCAAACATAATTTGGAAGGTAACTGCTCAAAATATACTACTACTCTGGTCCAAAATAAACGTCTTTTTAGCCAAATCAATTTGGTCCATACGAGTGTTGCTCTAGAAAACCAAGAAGGCATTAATTATTATTTTTCAAATCTACCCTAGCTTCCAATAAATGATCTTAAAAAGTTCGAGTAGAGATGCAAGGTAATTTGATGAGAAATTACCCTTTATGATTAGTGCTAATAGTAATTTTCTTAAAGGTAACGACATTTATTTTAGACTGGGGAGGGTAACAAATGCAGAAAGCAATGCAATTATACACATCCATAAATATGCATTTAGGCTAAGATCTTTCTTAGACTTGTCAGATTAGGTGCTCTTTTTAACTGGAACTAGAGCAATAAAGATGCTCATGCAGAGTTCAAGCTCTCAAATAAAAAAAAATGTCTAACTGGGCAGGAAAAAGCTGAAATAAAGGAAGAACTAAAACCGAAAATACATCACTTACCTGTTTTTATGGTGTTAACATTGTATTAGCACCAAGAGTAAGTCCACAAGGTGGAACTGCAGAAACTGGTGTGCAAGATCTAGAGGAATCCCATTCCATATCAAAGGCATATTCCAACCGTCTTCCAAGGGATTTTCCTGAAACTGATCTTTTACATCCAGAAATTCTGTCCTTCAGGTTTGAGGAGTCTTCCCTGTCAGCTACACTCCCAAGAAAATGCATGGGCGTGGTACTGCCTGTGCAACTAGAATGCCCAGAAGCTTCTGCAATTCTTGAAGTCTTCTTTCTTATGATTGAAGGAGTTTTTGTGTAGCTCATTGCAGAGTTCCTTAACACAGATTCAGGACTGCTACCATTAGCAGAGACTGCTAACTTAAGACTAGGAGGTGTAGAGCAAAGTGGATGGCCATGATGTTGCCCGATAAAGTTGTCTTTACTAAGGTTTTCATCCATAGAAGAAATCATCAAGTCCTTTACTTTTGGTGGTTCATAATACAAGCGGCCAGGCTGATTGAGACCCAAAGAAGATTGTGTATCATATGTTTTGTTCTTCTTGCTACCGTGGGAAACCTTGGTGAAGGCAGCCAATGACAAACTCAAGAAATCATGGTCAGGATCATTAACAGCGTCGTACCTAGACCGTTTGGGAGATTCATACATACTCCCAAAAGAAGTAGGACGAACAGCCTCAACTTGAGAACTACTCCATCTGGTGTTGTGTGATGGATCCAAAGGAACATCTAAAGAAGAGTCCAACAGAGGATATGATATTTTAGTGAGACTTAAAGTGGATTGGCATTGTTTATCTGTCTCACCAATTGGAAGAATTTCTGCCTTGCCAAATTGTATTCCACCAAATCGCTTTATCAGATCCCTCGCCTTCTGTTCTGATGATTTACAGGCACCAAATGAAGAAGTACCCTTATGCAAACCATTTTGAGGAGAATTAGCAGATCCAATTCTCAAATCAGTTGAGCAAGCATCAGCAGCATTACCTACTCCTGTCTGCTCGCTCAAAAAGACTGTTTCTGCATTATGAGACTGTGCTGGATGCTTCTTGATTTCCAGATTTTTCTTGTGAGTTGAGAAGTCAGGAGATCCCTCCCTTTTGATATCCGGCACTAACCTACTTAGTAAATTCAAGTTCAATCTTTTCTTCACAGTGGAATTCCAATGATTTTTAATTGCATTATCAGTCCTGAGAGAGAGCCAAAAGGAAAAATAGATCAGAAAGGAGAACTAATCAAAGATATGTGCCTATATGATACTTGAGCAAAAATAAATCAAACAGAATGCATCAAGCGTAGGCAAAAAAATCATTTGAGTAATCATGATAAATTAGAAACTGGACTTGATAGATACAAATTGACACATGTACCTGCAGCTATTAGCACAAAAGAACGCCAATCCTCTGAATTAAACAGGGTGCACATTGAGTCCTTAAAAGTACAGTTACGAAACCTAGAATATCCAGGCTTCTGCAGAAAGAAGCTATCATACTATTACTACCTCTGTCCCCATTTGGTTCTCCTAACTTGCTTGCCGAGGGTCAATCTGACTAAAAAATAAAACTTAGCTTATTACTACAAGTTGAAAATTGTTGAAGAGTTCCACATCGGGTGAAAAAGGGATGGGTGGTCTCCTTATATGGTATTGGGAAATCCTCCACTCATGAGCTAGCTTTTGGGGTTGAGTTGGGTCCAAGATCCATTTTCTGAGAGCAGAACTCATCCCAATTCTTGTTTCCCGATGTTGGGCCCCTATTTAAATTGCCCACACTCCAGATGTTCAGTCCTGGGCATACGTAGAGTGTTTAAGAGCCCCATATAGAATGAAAAAGAGATGGCTGATCTTCATATATGGTCTTGGGCAATCCTCCCCTCTTGAGCTAGTTATTGGGGTGGAGTTAGGTCCAAAATGATGCTTTCAACTTTTTTGCCATTTCAAATTGACAAAATAAAATATTAAGAAAGTTCCAGACATGGATAGTTTTGAACCTCAAGAAGTAAAACGGAAACCATATTGGGAGAAAAGGATTTAGAAGTCTAGATGGAAGTGAAACTGGAGAATAAGATAAGGAGAAGTAGAAGTAAAGAGAAAGCTGCATATGCCTTCACTGCCTTCATTATAAAAATTATCTACTTATCACCCTTGAACAAACTCGAGTAGTGTCCAAGATTTTCATACACTCTGTAAGCAATGTACCAAGGAATCCTAAAAATCAAAAGGTTGTGTTTTTTGGCATACAAGTTATACCACACTATTACTAATGCTGACTTTTCAGAATCATGCACTCCAAATGATCTGCCATTGGTATGAGAGGGTGATAGATATTACAAATTACTTGATCCACATTTTGGGAATGCCCAAAGAATCTCTAAATCAGACACTGATATACAAAATAGAAGAATAGATTTTTAGAATACCTTCCAGGCAGAAACCTCGCAATTTTAGCCCACTTGTTTCCATATAATTGGTGATAGTGGCATAGGACCGATTCTTCCTGTTCAGTCCAAGCATCTTTTGTTATTGTTGGGTCAAGATGATTGTGCCACCTGTGACATTCATGGATGATCTCACAACGTTAGTGAACATAGCAGACTGAAACAACTGTAATAACTTGCAATTGATCAACCAATGTCATTTTCTTTTTCAATAGGAACAGAACATAGATATGTGGATCTCCTTTTAGGCTTTAACTGCAAAATCCCACAAATAATTCACCAGTAAATTGCAGTAACCAACTATTTAGCTGGCTCCCAGTTTTCATGCTTTTTCTTATTCACTTACAAAATAAAAATCTGCCTATGTGCAAAACATAGCCAATCTGAATCCTTATAAAGAAGGGTTGTGCCTCAAATTGTGGATTTTTCATATAGCCAACCCCTACTACTTTGGAATTGGGGCATTAGTTGATTGATTAATTGCTTTGAAAAGACGCACACAACATCAAGCAATAGATAACAGGAAATACAATGCTCCTATAAACGAGCAGGACCTACACAGGACAGAAAATCCAGTAGGGCTAAGTGAAAATAAGACAAAAAGATAAGATTCCTGCAAAACACAAGAGAAAAGTGAGACAAAATGAGTTCTCAAGGCAAGGAATAACGCTGTAAGCAACATAACTACAGATGTTCCAGGAAGCCTTTTGAAAAGTTCTGGGTTTATGTAAATTAGTTGGAGGTATAAATACAAGCTGTGGCATAGCAACAGATCTAGGCGGAGTTAGAAACTGACCTTTCCCGACACTGCTTGCCAATGCGACCAGGCAAAGAATTTGCAATAGCGGACCACTTCTTACAGCCATGTTTCTCAACTAACTCAATAATCAGGTCATCCTCCTGAAATTCCAAAAGGAACAAAACAGTTGTTTTTAATAATCAAAGTCTTGATAATTGGAATATAACTCGTAGGAAAGCAATGGTTGTAGAATTGTTTAATACCTCCTTTGTCCAAGGACCCTTTACAAGCTCAGGATTCAGAACCTTCTGCCAGCGATGCAAGCACTGCACATCAGTCCTTCCATTCAAGCACTCAGCTATAGAACAAAAGAGAACACAATAAAACCACACAAAATGTTCAGCAGACAAATTTTGCTCATAGATACAACAGTATAAGTTACTCCATGAAATAACCAGGTATTCAAAAGATGGAAACCTATACATAATGTGACTTGGAGCAAAAAGTAAAGGTCTTTGTGGTTAACCTAGCTGAAAAAGTATAGAGCATGACAGAATAAATGGTTTACCAATTTTTTTCCAGTTTCTTCCTTTGAACTGTTCCACCACTTCAGTCAATAGATTGTCCTGTGAAAGAAATAAAGATGTCAGAAATTTCTAGATCAAAGGAAATGAGCCTATGGAAATCGTAAAAGTGAGTAAATTAAACTGGAATTATGACTAACAAAATCTATCTTTATCCTTTCCTTTGCTCAATTATACATCCTAAGCATCCACATGCATCAGAAGCCAAAAGGAAAAAGGACATGACAACTCAGACAGATAATTCTATAAGTACCTAATTATCAAGGAGACACACTCTCATCACAAGGTTATAAAAACCATCATACATGTATGAAGAAAGCTTCAATGGAGAACTAATGCACTTGAAATCAAACCACATAATAGTACAACAAGAGCTCCAGCGACTAGCCTATTACCTCTTCTTCTGTCCAGCCTGCCTGAGAAGAACGCTTAGTTGGACCTGAGCTCCTTCGACAACTGGAACTGAAATAGGATTAAACAATTGAAGTGAAAACTAAAATTGCATCAATCAGCCATCTTTTTCAAAGACCTTATTTGAGGCCCAACTGTTCAAAGACAGAAAAAAATCAAAGGTTTCAGCTTACCCAGGCTCGGAGGAGCATCTCGGAGTGCTAGCGTCATAACTGCTATCAGAGAGAGATGAACAAGAAATGAATCCACCAATGTCCAGAGTTGGAGCTTCCTCTTTAACTTGTATCATGATCTTGCGGCCAAAGAATATCCCTAAACTGCAAAACAATTACGACGAAGAAGAAGTAAGAACAAATGCTCGAACGCACAAGCTAATTAAGAAAAACGAGAACAGTTATAGAAATTAAAAACCACATTTTGCTCTATTCACACCAGTAAACATGTTGGGCCCGACAATCAGTATAATGCTAGACTATCTTTATACTAGCTGTCAACTTATAACCCTCTTCTTTTATCTAGACTTGGAAGTGGCAAGAGCTATTAGTTACACCAAATAAGAAAATAGAATCTTTTTTCAAACAGATCATAACAAGATTTCAACAAGAAAACAAACATATGTCCTAAATCCTAAATGTTCAAGGCACCCAAACAAAAGTGTGGAAAGAATTTCCAACAATCCAGTAGGACAATAGACATGTGTGTGCTCCTCAGGAACTAACCAATCAACACACCTCGACCCCAAACTAGTAAAGATCTTCTATCAAGATCATTTGTATCAACTCAAGCTCAATCCAATATAAATCAATTTATGCAATATGCACATCATTTTTGTGTAGCGGCCAAACAAATCTACTTCATATATTTCAATTTCATGGATATCCCTAAAGTACCTCCTCAAGAACTAATAAAACACACAAAAATCCAACTTTTAAGCAAAAAAAACTCAAAATTCAACACAAAGATCAAAACTTTAAACTATCATTTTGTCAGCAATCAAACATTATCAGATTTCCCAAACGAAGAGAATTATCACCTTAATAAAAAACACAAATAAGCAAAAAAACAATTATTTTCCCCCAAAAAAAAAAGCTTCAAAACATACAATAATGAACTCTCCGTGAAATGCAGATAAACACTTGAATTGCTTCGAAATAGTCAAATAAACAGGAAATGGATACAAAAACAAATTTATAAACACATAAAAATGCACCAAAAATCCAGATACAGATATAGCTAATCAGAGTAGTCAAATTGAATGAACTGTTTCAGTGAACTACACCTCAACGGCTCAACCCCAAACCAGTACAGATCCGCTATATAAATCATTCCTAACCACTAAAACTCACTCATTCCAATACAAATCAATTTTCGTATATCTTCCCGTTCCATAAAGCATAAAACACACACAAAAAAAATCCCCTTTTTTACATCTCTTAACCAAAAAAATATCAGAATTCACCACAAAAATCAAAACTTTACACTAACATTCCATCATCAACGAACAAGATCAAAATTTCACAACAAACAGAATCACACATAACGAACCAACAAAAAAAACGCAAAATCCAAAATAAAACAGCTTGAAAACATACAATGATGAACAAAACAGATAGAATTGCTTCGAATTCGTAAAATAAACATTAAAATCAGAAAAATGTACCTAAATTGTAGAGAGAGAAAGAGAGAAGGCGAGTAGTATAATTGAATGTAACTGACCGTTTTTGAGTGAAGTTAGGGTTTAAAGATATTAATTTTTAGAGAGAGTAGCGGGAAATTGAAGAAGATTCTGAAGAGTAACTGACGGATTTGTTGGATTTGAAAATATATATATATGAAGAAAGTAGTGTGTTATAGAAGGAAGACACTCAAGCGGTGGGGTTGGGGAAGGACTCCTTTTCTATATAGTAATGCCGTTTCTTTACCATCTTTTATATTACTCGATTTCTAGCTCCGTCCCTAATCGTAGGATAACAATCTATCTCGAGATAATTTATGCTTCAATCAAATGAATTTTGAGAATGTTACTATATGTTTTCAAATTAGTATAGTATTATTTATCATCTATTGATAATATAGTAGGCATTTTTATTTTTTTTGAGAAATTCAATGGATGAAAAGTAACGACCGACGAAATATATATATATATATAAACAAAATCAAAACGTTTTTTGTTAGTAACGGATTTAAAAGGGGATGGTATGGGTTACAGTTTAAAGATAAAAGCGCTACTGATAATAATGATTTTATTGAATTCAATCACAAATGGATGGTCGAATTTTATAAATTTGGGATTCTTCTGAGTGGTTAACAATTCACGTGCTGTAAGTTTTTAAGTACTCATTGTGTCATAATCAAAGGTATTTACGGGTCGATTTTTACAATCACTTGATGGGTCTAAATAGGTCTGAATGATTCAGATTTATAATAAAGTTTTAATATTATTAAGATGTTTATTTAAGAATTTCTATAGAGATAACAATTTACCACTATTTCATCTATTTTCAGCTACAAGCCTACAACTATCACCACCATCTACTGTCCATAACCACCGTCCTCAACTCAACTACAACCACCATTACCACCAACTATGAGTGTTCACGAATCGCAGGGGCGGCTCAAACCCATTGGTGGCCTAAAGCCAAAATCAAACTAGAGGCCTCAAAAAAAAATTATAAATGTTTTTATTTTAAATCTATTTTTCTAGCTTTTTGAGATGCAAAGTTGTTAATAATTTTTGTGTAGTCAATCACTTCTAATAATTCTTTTTCAATCGATAATATAGCCAAACCACTTAATCTTTCTTGAGACATTGTCGATCTTAAATAAAATTTTATTATTTTTAATTTTGAAAAATTTCTTTCGGTTGAGGCGACTGTTACGGGAATTGTTAACATTATTTTATAAGCAATGTAAGCATTTGGAAAAGAATCAAGTTTTTTTGTTTGATTGAGTATCTCAATTAGAGTATTGTCTTCTACTTTTATGATTTCCCTTAACACTTTTAATTCATAAAATAAGTCTAAACCGTCAATATCGGAGTGAGTATTATGTTTTAAGGAACATTCAAGATTAAGACAATATTTTTTAAAATTCTCATCATCTAATGATCTCAATTTTTTCCCACTAAATAGAAAGCCAAAAATATTTTCATATACTTCAAATTGTTCAAATCTTTTTTGAAGTGAAAAGATGGTTTGGTCTACCATGTATAAGAAGTAATCAACTCTAAATGATTCTTCAAGAGATTTTGTGATTTCATTATCAACATTCTCATCAAATTATTTTTTTCTATAAATTACACGTTTCTTACGAAATACAGGTTCTATATTCATCTCTAATGCAATTTCCTTAAACCGAAATCACAGCACTTGTAAATCCTTCTTCTCTATATGTTTTTAAAAAAAAAACTAAACCTCTTAATTGATCTATAGCGACATCAATATGCATATCTTTTGATTGTAAACTTTTGCTAATTGAATTTACAGCAAATAATACATCATACCAAATAGTCATACCGAATAAAAATTCAAAATTTTCAAGCTCAAAAATTGCTAAACAATTAGCTTTACTTATAATTTTTGGATCATCACTAACTTCTTCTAATTTAAATAAAGCATCTCTTATTTGTGGAGTTTGAAACCTTATTGCTTTAACACTTTCAATACGACTTTTTCACCGTGTTTGTGACAATGATTTAAGAGTTAAACTAGGTACACTATCTTTTAAAATTTTCCACCACTTAGTAGACGAAGAAAATAGTGAATATATACGTTGTACCACTCCAAAGAATGATATAGCTTTCGTACAAGAATTAACCATATCACAAAGTACCAAATTTAGATTATGACAACCACATGGTGTATAAAATGATCTAGGATTTATATCAAGAAGTCTTTTTTGCACTCCTTGGTGTTTTCCCTTCATATTAAACCCATTATCATATTCTTGTTCTCTTAAATTATCAATATCAAGTCCAATACATTTTATTTCATCTAAAATAACTTCAAAAAGACCTTTTCCACTTGTATCATCCACTTTTAAGAATTCTAAGAAATATTCGGTTACATTTATTGGAGTTGCCAAAATATCTACACTCCGTATTATAAAAGACATTTGGTCTTGATGACTTGTATCTGGCGTGCAATCAAGTATGATAGAGAAATACTTTGTTTTTATAACTTTTTCAATAATCTTGTTCTTAATTTCACTTGCCAATAAACTTATTAATTCATTATTTTGTATATTATGTCCAAGATAATGATTATGAATTTCATCATGTTTGATTCGTCGAATATATTCTTGCATAATTGGATCAAATTCTACAATCATTTCAATAAGACTCAAGAAGTTTCCGTTATTTTCTTGATAGATTTTTTCATTTTCCCCCCTAAACGCCAAATTATTTCTTCCAAGAGTTTTT
>JAJOOO010080974.1:0-14386 GCA_029582685.1 Solanum piurae
ATCAACAGAAACCCTAAGGGATAAATCACAAACTCGAAATAAGGGATAAAGAACTAACCTTTTACTAAATCAGTTGATAAACTACGAAATGAAGTTGACAATACACAGCAAAATCGTTCGATGATAGCAAATTTGTTTGATGATCACCAGAAATGCATTGCTAATGGAGAAGGATTGAAAATGAGAAATGAGTTTTTTTTTTTTGCTCTTTTACGTTTTAGGAGGGAATGGTGGAAAAAACAAGAAATGGGTACTGAAGGGCGGGGGACCCAGCGCGTGGGAATCACGCAGGCCTAATTATTTGGTTTATGTGTTGAGGTCACCACTTAGGTGTGTAGAAAATAGAGAAGTATAAAGTTCAGGTGGGTAATAGGACACTCGTAAAGTTGGAGTGTGTAGTTGGGATTTCGGGTATAGGTTGGGGGGGTTTTAGACCATTATCTCTTTATTATACATTTAAGTACATTTATTTATTTATTTTTACAATATGATAAAAATACTACTATTAAATCTATTTTATTAGACATATATATGTCGTACCTTGTATTTTACTCTTTTTTAAACTAACTAATTAACTTATCATTAATTTTTAAAGCAAATAAATAAACAAATTTTCCTAATCATATTTTCCTAAATTGAGTTTAAGGACTATCTTCGGATAGGCTCTGAGGGATGGTTAATACCTTCCCCTCGAGTAACCAACACTCTTACTCAGAGTCTCATTGGTTTCACAAATCAAAACAGAGTTTACATTCACATATAAAAAATGGTTTTCCTAATAATTTCCTTAAAATTTAGGTGGCAACTCTAAAACAAAACAATTTTTTTCCAAAAATCAGAGTGTCAGTCATATTATGTTGTGAACTGTTTTGGCTAGTTCGAAATAGGGGTGCGACAGAAAGAATACAAGCTTCTTTGGCTAAGGAAGCTTCTTTGATGATTGAAGCTCAGGGAAGGGCTTACCTCTTCGATAATGGTAGTAAAGTGACAAGTATGTTACAGTCATTCCTCTTCAGCCATGAGTAAACCTCTTTGATAAAGTGTAAGTATTCTTTAACTTGTGAGTTGTGAAGCTCAAAATTACCTGTCATTTTATATGGAGTTATTTCACCTTTATTAGTGCAGGAAAATTTTAAAGCTATCATTGACTAAATCAGGCAACGAATGCTTGTATTATAACTGGCTAATTCAGGCTTGTTAGTAGTCCCAACTCAAGTACAGTACTGCTCTACTAGTTATACATGCATTCGTGCAGTTCTTGATAGAACCCTCCCTAGTTATAACATCATAGTTACATATGCATTCGTGCAGTTCAAACAGGAACCTAGGTATGAGTTGAAGCTTTCAATTAATCATTCCAACATGATTGGTGTTATAATGACAGGTGCTGCAAGTGCCTCACTCATTCATCCAACGACTGGTCTGCTGGATCTCTCAGTGCTTCCCCTGTTCATCCAATTGTCAGGTCTAATTCAGACCAACCTCCTCTGCCGGATATTGGACATATTACACCAGAAAAAAAGGAAGAAGGGGAAGGTATCCCATAAGAAAAAGAAAAACTTAGATACAGAGTATGTCAATGTAACAGAAACTGTTTTTGCTTTTTCGCAGAAATCAATATGCACTCTTAGGTCACCATGATTATGTATTTAAAATGGGAAAAAAAAATCACGGAGGATAAAACCCCATAAAATGAAGCAGGAAATTGTCGAGGCAGTTGCGGAGGTCAAAACCCCTGCAAAATGACCGTCACAAAGTGGTTACAGAGGTTCTCCCAAAACCCCCACAATCAATTAATGACAGACCATATTGCAGGGGTTTCTTTAACCCCGAGATGACATATTCCAGGGGTTTACAACCCCACAATTTCTAATTTTAACCCCTGAAATTTGACAACTTTTTTGTAGTGTGCAATCACAAATGCATTTCAGACCACAAAAACTAGCCAGCCATACATTAATTTCCATGCATCACTAATCATAAAGCTGCATTCCAAAAGAATTAAACAACTATATATTAACAGGATCGGATTCTGAACTAAGGGTCAGAAATTGAAGATAAAGCTGTTGATAGAAATGGTCCAAATCAAAAGTTGGAGTTACTCTAATGCCACAAAGTAGATTCCATGTTAGTCGCCATTGAAAATTAACTTTTAGTGACGCCAAGGGTCGCCAATATAATATTTTATGTTTAGAGGCAACTCTTATCGCTACTGAAAATGACTTTTAGTGGCGATATAGGTTTCCACAATAGTGTTATACATTTAGTGGCAGCTCTTATCGCTGCAGTAGAATGAGCTTTAGGGCGACTATAGTCATCCCTAAACTAGCTATACTTTAGTAGCAGCTCAAATTTCCACTAAAACCTATTTTTCCAACAATTGCAATATCCAATATTTTAATTAATTTCTGAAATTTGTATACATATACATATCAATAAATTCCTTACCAATATTAAAGCATCCAGTATTATTTAGTATACATCCAATATTACCAATATTGTTCAATGTCATTGTACATGTATGATAATTAAAAAGAAAACATTAAAGGCCTTCAAACTCTTCCTCAAGACCATTTGTCTGCTTGTCCCAGTAATGAAGAGGGAACAATAGAATTACTTTGACAATTCTCATAATCTAATACTAAAACAAAAAAGGTAACTTTGGAGTAAAAATTTGCAAAATGCATTTAAGAAAGCAAAAGGGACAATATGATCGATGAAAATTGTACATAGTTTGATCCTAGTATATTAAGCTCAAATTATAAAAATTGTCAAATACCTATAACATAGATCTTTTAGGTGTTGAAAAGATTGAAATCAATTAATTGAACCTTTTTCTCTCAAATTAAATAGTCACATCTCAACTAGTCCTCATCGGATATGCATATGTAGGGTGACGCCTCTCAAGAATATTGTTATACAACTCAATAGCTTTATACCATGTATGATGTATGGGAACTTTGTAACTTTATCTTATAATATGAACAAAATTTTGTAGCAAAATCAAAAGCACAGTCCAAAACTATGAACAAATTGGCAAAGTGCACCTTTTCACTTTACAGACTTATATATATATGCTATGACATGTTCAAGACTCTAGAAGATAGAGATTAAAATGTTCCTTCATGATCCACTTGCCATTGTTCTGATAATTGAGATGACACTAAGTACGTAGTCTCATAGAACAGACTCTTGTTTCATCCACTAATCAAGATAGCATTTAGTAGTCTCATAGAACTCAAAGATGTTGTAATATATTGCTCATATATATATATATATATATATTAGAATATTTTCCAGAAATTGCTTAACACATTCAGGCTACCCCAACATATATAGACTAAGGCATTAACTTTAACTAATAGTTAAGCAATATTACTTAACCAATGAGTATGAACCATTATCGAACTTCAAATAATATAGTGGATATGTCACAGGCAACCATCTGTTGATCGTTCCTTGTTTTAACAATACACTAACTTAAAAACGGATTAACCCTAACTGTGAGAGAAAAGGAAAAAGTTTTACCTTTCAACATTGAAAAAACTGAGCTTGACATCGAAAATGACGATTACAATGAAGAGGGCGACAATGGAGATAGAATTAAAGCAAAAGGCGAAGGAGTTGAAGCAGATAAAGAGGTTTTGAGAGAGATGAAACGCTGGGTTCTTTTCTAAAAGAGAGAAAGGATAAAGTGAGAGAATTGGAACTTTGGGTTGTTTAGATATTTTTTAAGAATTTAACGAATTTTAAAATTACATTTTACACCCCTATAATCTTAATCATTAATTAATTAGAAAAAGATTTAACTTGGATTAGTCAAACTTGTCATCAGTTTAAATTTCATCACTTATTTATGACCCTCCACCAGAGAAACTCAATTTTCTCGTGTTACTACAAAATTATTTTACGCCCCAATAATCTCAATCATTAATTAGAAAAAGATTTAACTTGAATTAGTCAAACTTGTCATCAGTTTAAATTTCAACACTTATTTATCACCCTACACTCAATTTTCTCGTGCTCCTACTTAGACACAGAGATTTAGAGAAATGGCTAAAAGAGGAGAGAATGAGCAGGCACAAAAAGCTTTTGGGTGGGCTGCCAGGGACCCCTCCGGAATTCTCTCTCTCTTCCATTTCTCCCGCAGACACCTTCTTCATTATAGGTTGACTACATCGCATCCCTTTAGAATACAGTTATTTGAATTTAATGAGTATAAACATGCATGTCTAGCATATCAGTGGTAGGCACCGAATGTTTCTCATCGGTAAACTTTTGCATACCAAGTGTGGTAAGCTAAAAAATACCCTTTGTTGCCATCCTTTGAAGTTCTCTCTAGAGAATTTTTCTGATTTTTCTTTCTGTTTTTATATTCTTCAAATCATCGGTAAACAGAGTTGCAAACTTATCACAGCAACAACGACGAAGATTTATATTCTTCAAATCATTGTTCAAATATGAACTTTAATAATCCAACGAATTTTTATATTCTTCGAGTTGATATATTAATTCACACTTAATATTTAACTAATTGATGAAATTCTTATATTCTTTGAATCAAATACACAGTCTAAGTCTTTCGATAAAGTTTTTATATTTTTCAAATCAATGGAATACAAAATTAGAAGATTTTTAGTCTCCAAAAAATCAGAAACTATTAAATTTCAAAAGGAGTAGAAAACCACAAAGATTTTAGTCTCTAAACAACAATACAAATTACTAATAATAAAAAACAATTTCTTTAAGATTGTTATCTAATCTATATTACCAAAATATTTAGAACAACAACTTTACATGAAATTCGTAAAAAATAACAAAGTTTAAAGTTCAAAGATTGTACGAAATTAATATGGTTTTGAACTTTTTAATTTAGTTGATTATTAATATGAGAAAGGTTAGATTATCAACTTACATATCCAAACAAAACTTTAATTTTATGGGAATGTCAATTATTTTGTTATCAAAGGAGTGGATTTCTTTCCTTACCACCCATGCAAATATGGAAAAATAATTATAGTGTAGAGGAGCGGGGATTCACAGAATGTATTCCATTTCTCAGAATTGACTTTCAAAAAGTGGGGCAAGCAGTGTGTTATTACAAGTTCCTCCGCCATAGACACAGACACACAGAGACAGAGGACACAGAGATTTTGAGAAATGGCGAAAAGAGCAGAGAATGAGCAGGCACAAAAAGCTTTTGGCTGGGCTGCCAGGGACCCTTCCGGAATTCTCTTTCCGTTTCATTTCTCCCGCAGGTATCTTCTTTTTTATAGGTTGACTGCATCGCAATCCTTTAGAATATAATTCTTTGAATTGAATGAGTATAAACATGCATATTGTATTCGCTTTGGAGCTATTACATTTAAAAAGGCAAACATTCTATACAAAAAGCCAATTGTTTAACTCTTTGATTTATGACCAGAAGAAATGAAAATTGTGAATTTTTCATATATGTTTTTGCTTGAATTGATGGCAGAGAAAATGGTGATGATGATGTTACAGTGAAGATACTTTATTGTGGAGTATGTCACTCAGACTTGCATATTTTGAAGAATGAATGGGGATTCACAAAATACCCCATTCTCCCCGGGTAATTTCATGTTAAAATATCAGCAGTATCTTCAAAACTATGCTTAGTTTTAGTTCTCTTTCTACGTACTTAGATGCAAATGTTTTGTACATATATACATACAAAATTATTCAGGTTATAATCTAACAGATGCGAGAGAAGAGTAGAATTTAATTCATGAAATTCTCTTTAATCCTGTTTCTTTTTTATCCTCATGAAACCTGAACGACATATATAGTTGCAGTGCGGATCTGAAAGCAATTGATAATAACAAGGAATAGGTGAATTTAGTTAGATAACTGATAACATTGTTCACCATTAAGTGCTAAACTTTTATTTAGTAATATTTTAGGTTCTCACCACCATCAGAACCCTTGAGGTCAAATTTTGATTTAATAAATATATATACAAGTATTGACACCTCTTGACACAAGTTAAATGTTTAGTCTAGTGGTTAAGGCTTTGCGAAAATTCCTTGAAATCGTGTGTTCTAGTCGTAGTATCGCTTATTATTGCAGCAAAGGCGAGGTGGTAATTTTGTTTTAGATTTTCAGAAGTTACACACTAAAGCATCTCTTTTGTTGGTGTAGATTACAAATCTGGATAATTTTGATTAGTTCATGATTTTTGGTTAGCACCTTGAAATGTAGTTAGTAGCAGGTCTAGTTAATGTACTGGAGCTAATCCTTTTGGAACTGATTGCATCCAGGGGATGCTTATCAATGAAATCATTACCTCATCCAAAACTTACACACTACAGCTCCTTCTCATAATACTTGACAGACATCAGAGTTCAGGTGTGATGGATATTATCCCTCCAATCTTAACTGCAATCTCGAGTTTGAACCCTAGGAATGAAAAACAACACCTAGTAGGGAGAAGTTCCCCCTTTAATGAATCCAGATTAGTTGAGGCTCCAAAGATTTACTGGGCACTATAATTTGAGAAAATGATTTCAGGTTTGCTTTATTACAAGTTCAGTGTCACTAAATAGTGTTTGTTAGAAACTTCTGTCTGTTCTTAGTCCTTGTTAGAAGTGCTTCTGCCTGTTCTCCGGTATCCAGATTTGAATCACACATTATCAAATCATCATTACATGAAATTCAGGAAAAGTTGACTAGATGCACACTAGAACGTTCCATCAATCAATGGATTACCAGTTTTAGAATCACTCTGAATAGTAGAGTAGGTAGTCAACAATATCTTGAATTTTTCATGAATTTTCCAACTTAATGTCAGAAGTGTTAGTTTTAGCTTATATTACAGCATAAATAACTTATGTGTGTGCAGGCATGAAATTGTTGGTCTCGTGACAGCAGTTGGCGGTAGTGTCCATAGGTTCAAGGTTGGTGACCGAGTTGGAGTTGGGGTGATTATAGGCTCCTGTCAAACATGTGACATCTGTGAACAGAGCTTGGAGAATTATTGTCCCAAAGTGATATTTACCTACAACTCCACAGATCATGATGGTACAAATACCTATGGCGGTTACTCTGATATGATAGTTATTCATCAGCACTTTGTTCTTCAATTTCCTGAAAACCTACCTTCTGATGCTGGGGCACCTTTATTATGTGCTGGAATCACTGTATACAGCCCGATGAAGTACTATGGTATGACCGAACCAGGCAAGCATTTGGGTGTTGCTGGATTAGGTGGCCTTGGTCACATTGCTGTGAAGATTGGCAAGGCCTTTGGGTTAAAAGTTACTGTCATCAGCACCTCTCCAAAGAAGGAAGATGAGGCCATCACGAAGCTTGGTGCGGATGCTTTCGTTTTAAGTAGTGATCCTGCAAAATTGAAGGTACGTAAGTGGAAAAAGAAATGAAAGTAAAAAGTTTAAAAATCCTTAACAAGTGATGTTCTTCAGAAGATTAAGAAAGCAGTTCAATAATGTTGTGAATGTTTATATGACAACATTTAAGTCACCAAGGTTTTATTAAGAAATCTTTAACACCATTGCAACAAAAATTTGGAAATAAAGTTCTTGATGAGTCGACTAGAATAGATACAGTATTGGAGATGATCATAAGCATTTTATAACAACTATACATCAATACCAAATTAGTTGAGGTGGACTATATGAATCTTCTGGTAGCTCAATCACAAGTTAGTGGGGGTCCCGCTATATAGTAAGCACTGTTTGTGTACTTAAATTGTAATATTGAGCTTAGTTGCTTGTTTTCTGGTTTCCGTTCGCGTTGTGAGATAAATTTGCATAATTATTTCAAACTACTAATCTTAGCTCCCAACTACTAGATCCCTCGTCTTTCTAACTCTTGAATTTTTTCAACGAACAATATGCAATATATGTGGACTGATTCAAGCAAAGTTGTTTTATGGACATTTTGTTTTGGTGGTTGTCTATGAAGGCTGCTGTGAATACCATGGATTACATTATTGACACCATTGCTGCGGTTCATCCATTGGCTCCGTTGCTCAGTTTACTGAAGATGGATGGTAAGCTTATCACTGTTGGATTGCCTGAAAAGCCGCTGGAGCTTCCAATTTTCCCTTTGGTTTTGGGTAAGCCACACTGATTTGGAACAACAACAAGATGTTACTTTTAGTTTTCAGCCATTGTAAGTGCAAGATCGTATATAATTAATCTTGCAAATTTGGTTATTAAACTAACAGGTAGGAAGCTTGTTGGAGGAAGTGACATCGGAGGCATGAAGGAGACGCAGGAAATGTTGGACTTTTGTGCAAAGCACAACATTACTGCAGATATCGAGCTGATTTCAGTGGACAACATCAATATGGCCATGGAACGACTTGCAAAATCTGATGTCAAGTACCGATTTGTGATTGACATTGCCAACTCTTTATCCCCGTCCTGATTGTTCAATGTAGTTGCTGCTGCTTCTTCCTTCATTACCAAAAACTTGATTTTACAAATTGAGCAACATATGATTGAAACTATGTAGCAAGTTGATATATGACTAGTCAGCTTGCTGCAGTTATTACTATTAAGACAATAAACCTTTGAGCTTCTGTGCTTTCTCATGGTTCATTAAGCGTTGTTTTATTTTGCTAGAGCTATCTTGAATTGATTAGTCCTAAAGATATTAGGAATGAAAAAGCAAGTAACATTGATGTAACGGATTAACACCTTCATCAAAGATGGTGGGATAATGCATAAGTACCTCCATGAAATGTACCCGAAATCTCATGGCGACACACCTAAACTTAACCAGGTACTATTACGTTTAGTTAGTTGCTACTGAAAATTGACTTTCAGTGACGAACAGGGTCGCCACTATAGCATTTTACGTTTAGTGGCAACTCTTATCGCTACTGAAAATGACTTGACGTGGCGACATAAGTTGCCACAATAGTGTTATACATTTAGTGGCAACTCTTATCGCTGCAATAGAATGAGCTTTAGGGGCGACTAAAATCCTCACTAAACTAGTTTTATCTTTAGTAGAAACTCAAATTGCCACTAAAACCTATTTTTCCAACAATTACAGATCAAAAAATTGCTTACAAATATTAAATGCATCCAGTATTATTTAGTATACATCCAATATTACCAATATTGTTCAATGTCATTGTATATATGATAAAAAGAAAACATTAAAGGCCTTCAAACTCTTCCTCAACGCCATTTGTGTTCTTGTCCCTGTAATTAAGAGGGAAAAATACAATTACTTTGACATTCTCATAATCTAATAATAAAACAAAAAAGGTAACCTCAAAGTAAAAAATTGTAAAACGCATTTAAGAAAGCAAAAGGGATAATATGATCGATGAAAATTGTACGTAGTTTGATCCTAGTATATTTAGCTCAAATCATAAAAAATGTCAAATACCTATCATGATGTATGGGAACTTTGTAACTTTATCTTATATAAACAAATTTTTGAAGCAAAACCATAGGCACAATCCAAAACTATGAACAAATTGGCAAAGTGCACCTCTTCACTTTACAACTTTTATATATGCTATGACATGTTTAAGACTCTAGAAGATAGAGATTAAAATGTTCCTTCATGATCCACTTGTCATTGTTTTAATAATCGGAATAACACTTATAAGTAGTCTCACAGAACAGACTCTTCTTTTATCCACTAATCAAGATAACATTTAGTAGTCTCATAGAACTCAAAGTTGTGGTAATATATTGCTCATATATATATTAGAAAGTTCTCCACAAATTGCTTTACGCATTCGAGCTACCCAACATATATAGACTAAAGCATTAACTTTTAGTACTAGTAAAGCAACATTACTTAACCAATGAGTATGAATCATTGTCTAACTTCAAATAATATGGTGGATATGTCACAGGCTACCATCGAACTTCAAATAATATGGTGGATATGTCACAGGCTACCATCGAACTTCAAATAATATGGTGGATAAATTACAGGCAACCATCTGCTGATCGTTCCTTGTTTTAATAATACACTAACTTAAAAACGGATTAATGCTAACTGTAAGAGAAAAGGAATTTAACAATTTTAAAAATTGTTTTAAGAATTTAACAATTTTTAAAATTATATTTTACACCCCAATAATCTTAATTATTAATTAGAAAAAGATTTAACTTGGATTAGTCAAACTTGTCATCAATTTAAATTTCAACACTTATTTATCACCCTCCACGAGAGAACCTCAATTCTCTTGTGTTACTACAAAATTATATTTTACACCCCAATAATCTTAATCATTAATTAGAGAAAGATTAAATTTGGATTAGTCAAACTTGTCATCAGTTAAATTTCAACACTTATTTATCACCGCACACAATTCTCTCGTGTTACTACTTAGACAGGTCGAGAGATTTAGAGAAATGGCTAAAAGAAGAGAGAACGAGCAGGCACAAAAAGCTGTTGGGTGGGCCGCCAGGGACCCCTCCAGAATTCTCTCTCCCTTCCATTTCTCCCGCAGGTACTTTCTTCATTTTAGGTTGACTGCATCACGACCTTTTAGGATCAATTCTTTTAATTCAATGAGTATAAACATACATGTTGTATTCTACTTTGAGCTAGTACAATTTTTTGAATTGTTTTATACAAAAAGCCAATTGTTTTAACTCTTTGATTTATGACCAGAAGAAACGAGAATTGTGAATTTATATATATTCCTATTTGAATTGATGGGAGAGAAAATGGTGATGATGATGTTACATTGAAGATACTTTATTGTGGAGTATGTCACTCCGACTTGCATACTTTGAAGAATGAATGGGGATTCACAAAATACTCAATTATCCCTGGGTAACACCACTTTAATTTGATGTTACAACACTATTATATACACTTTGATGTTAAAGATCACCAGCTGTCCTCAAAGCTATGCTAATTTCTATTCGCCTTATTAATTATGATGATCCAACTAGAAAGATTTGCGATCGTATGATTTATAAGAATAAGGGGGTTCTACTTTTTGGTATTTCTTTTTTTCTTTCTAGATACTTATATGCAATTGTTCTATACAAAAATATATACAAAATATTTAGGTTATAATCCAACAACTTAAAATGAGAGAAGGATAAGACAAACAAGTGTTTTGACATTTCGGCCAAGTTAACCTTGTTCTTTTCTTGGTGAAAAGATGATTAAGGGTATCATGAGAGAGAAAAAAGTGAATGTTTCCCAACAAAGTCAATAACAATATGTTTCCACTACTAGAGGCTTTATTGGTAGAAGACTAGCAGTTCACATAATTATTTAGTTCAGAAACCTCTTGGAGATTTGAAAAATGTTTCGCTTCTTGAGTCATGAAAGAAAATGGGTGCTAGATTTTACTTGAAGTGTGCTTCACAGCTAAATGTTGAATGTCTACTCCAATCCCTTTCAGTCCCCGTCACAAGGGCATTTCAAGATTAGTTTGAAAATGCCAATGATAGGTAGACATTTTTTGGCTTTGTCTAAAGGATCTAGAATTTCTCTTTGATGAATTTTAGTTGAAGCACCAAAAAATTAACTTAGGGACTAAAATTACATTTTGAAAAGTCCAACGACTGTTCGGTTTATCAATCCTACTAGAATGCTAGCTAAGATTAACATCAAAAGTTTTTTTTTATCTTGTCTCCATTTTTATAGGTCTTCTCTCCTAACTAGAAAATAAAAGAGGTCTTTCTGGGGCTTGATTTAGCCTAAACCCTGTGAGTGAAGGTCATAGCTTGTAGTATCCTTTCAAATAATATTTCACCATTAGTGCTAAAATTACTTTTCTTTTATTTTAGGTTTGCTTCCTTTCTCACCACCACCATCCCAAAAGGAGTTGGGGGAAGGGACACAAACTGAATTAAGCCATTTTAGTTGCAAAAGTGCTTATTATGTCTGTTAAACCCCTTTGTTATTGCACCAAAGGCAAGGTGGTAATTTCTTTTGTGTGCTCAACTTTATTGTTTTAGATTTTGATGAGAAGTTATTGTTGTTATTCATGAATTGATACAGAATTCCTTAAGAAGAGTAAAAGTTAAGAGGAAGTTGAGAGATCAGAAACTAGTAAACTGATTAGAGAATTATATTCAATCTAATCTCAAATACATGGTGTGTGATTCTTTTATAATGAATCACAACTGACCCATTTACACAGTAGCTGACTAACTTAATTAATAACTAAATAATCGATTAACTACTTCTTAACAGCTAGATAGATAGAAGTAAGTACTCAGCTGCCCTTTCTTTATTGATTTATTAGGTGACATGAACACTCCCGTTCAAGTTAGGTGTGTTGAATATGTTGATAACATCTAACTTGTTCTTGAGATGTTTATGCTGAACCTTGGGCAGTTCTTTTGTGAGCAGATCCGCTGGTTGTTCTTTGGTATGAATGTATTGAGTAGTTATAATGCCTTGTTGTATTTTTTCTCTAACAAAATGACAGTCTATTTCAATATGTTTTGTCCTTTCATGGAAGACAAGATTAGCTGTTATTTGTAGAGCAGCTTTGCTATCACTAAACAGTGTGGTGGGTTGTGTGATGGTTAACCTAAGATCCTTCAGTAGTCCCACTAGCCAAGTTGTAGTTGCTCTGATACCATGTTGTTATTCATGAATTGATACAGAAATCCTTGAGAAGAGGAGAAGTTAAGAGGAAGAAAAAGAAGTAGAGAGATCAGAAACTAGTAAACTAATTAGAGAATTATATTCAATCTAATCTCAAATACATTGTGTGTGATCCTTTTCTAATGAATCACAACTGACTCATTTACACAGTAGCTGACTATTGGACTTAATAACTAACTAACAGATTAACTACTTCTTAATAGCTAGATAGAAGTAAGTACTAAATTGCCCTTTCTATATTGATATATTAGGTGACATCAACAGTTACACACTAAAGCAACTCTTTTTTGTTGGTGTAGAACTGTAGATTACAAAATGTAAATAATTTAGATTAGTCCATGATTTAGGTCCTTGAAGTGTAGTTAGTAGTAGGTCTAGTCGGATTTGGCTTCCCTCCAGTAGCCAATCTGTCAAGTTCCTCCAATTGGGGTTAATATTGCTACAAGTGTCCCTTAAATTAATAGATGGTTCATATTTATTTGGTAAAATCAACCATTTTAATCATGATCAATTATTAACCTCCATCTTTATTTATCTCTCCACCACTAGACTCCAAGCCTCTCCTCTCCCTTTCAAATCTATCAAAAATTGAAAATTTCAGCAAGTTAAAACTCAAATCAGAACGAGTGGTTCCTCCGGCCTTTTCAGATTTGAAGTTTTAGGAGAAATTTAATGCTGAAATTGCTTTCATGGCGGGCGGGCCAATAAGTATGGAAGAATGAAAGTTGATGGTCCTTTATCTAGTCAATTACAACCCAGAAAAATTTTCTTGCCTTTAAAAAGCTAAAAACATTAGTTTTAATTCATGTAGCAAATGCATAAGTTGAAGCTTATTTGGAATTACAATAGTGTATTAATTAGGTTTGATATAATTTCTTAAATTTTTCATATCTGAAGAGGAGGATAGAGTTGAAAGATGAAAAAATTAATAAAAATTATATTTTGATTGAGATTCATCAATGGAGAAATATTGGTAAAAATCCCATAATTTTACATTTTCTCCAGCAACCAAAAAGTTCCCTTTCCCTTTCTATTCAAGTCAAAAATAGAGAAACAAGATAGGACGGTATTTCTTCATTTTCCTTCACTTGATTGTGCAAAAGTTAACTTGAGTACAGTTTCCCTTCTTCCCTTTCTAATATTGTTGGTGAATTACTCAATGCAGAAGAAGAAAGTGGGTTGTAATGGAGAAAAAAGAAGTTAGATTAGTTTCATATGGGCTAGTGGAAGAGAGCCAAATCCAGTCTAGTCAATGTACTGGAGTAGAGGCGAACCCACATGTATAGGTGGGGATGCACGTGCACTCGTTAAGTTCGAAAAAAATCATATGTATATCCATTTTGAGAAACTAGCAGAAACTAAAATATAATTAAGAGTGCACCGGGGAGCATAGAAATGCACTTGGGTCGCTTTACAAGCCAAAACACTCACCCATGTAGCCGTGACAGAGGCAGGATTTCCATCGAGGGGGTTCAAAAGGATAAGTAAGCACACTATTAGTATACATATAAGCGGAGCGGATCAAATATAAATGGGTCGGATCAGATATAAGCAACTAAAAAAAATTCAACTCTACCTCAACACAAACAATAAAATCGAGTAATTATATGTTTGACATAACATTAAAATAAGTATGAGAGAATGTATTTTTTAAAACTATAATTATGGGTCTTGTCTCTGTCATTGTTGTATACAAACGTTATTTAATTTTTGAAACTAACTAAGGAATACTTCTAAATCCGATCATATTGTAGCAATAAAATTTGCGTCGAGAAAATAATTATCAAGA
>JAJOOO010080977.1:0-44356 GCA_029582685.1 Solanum piurae
AATATATAAAAAATCAACACACACGCACAAAAAATCAAAAAAAAAAAAAAACCAACTGCATTTCATAGAACACCAAAAAGCATTTTCCCATTCTTTCCGTAACACCTACACCCACTAAAATAATACAATACAATCAACAACAAAATAATTCAGAAAAAGGCTCAGTTCCACTCCATTAACATTTCTTTTACCCTCACAACACTACCCAGGGAAGAAACAAAAACACCATCCAACACGGATAAGAAAAAACACCCTCATATTATATATTTTTTCCATTCACACAAAGGTTGAGTTTAAGGTTTGCTTTCGTGGTTTCGAGTTCGTGGTTCATTAATTGAATTATTTTCTTTTCGTTAATTGATTTTCACAAAAAGTACCATTTAATTTTTTATTGTATAATTTCATTTGCATGATCATATAATACTTGATTTCAATGTTATGAAGTTGCTTAAATTTTATTTTTGTTTAATTTTGACACAAATATTGAAACATTTCCTATTTGTTTTACTCTACATTATCTTTCATTTGTATCGTAGGCTACTATCAATTATGTACCTCTTGTATCAAACCAAAATTAACCCCATGCCTTGAAAGAATTATATTCTAATAGTTTGTTTAATTGAATTAACTAAAATTAAAGATGTTTATTTTAGAAAAATTAAGAGATGAAGAGTTACACATTTTTATTTTTATTTTTAATGACCTTTGTCATAACTTGTAAGTATACTTAAAATGTAAATGCGTCTATATCAAATTTGAATATGAAATAACTTTTATTTGTTTAAGATTGTAGATTTTTTTTATTTAAATAGTATTCATGAATATAAATTGTAACAACCCGAAAATCTAGTATGTGAAACTAGAGCCTAACGGGTTTGATTTTGAGTTTGTTATAGGGTTTCATGTTGTAATATGTCTTCCTGAGTTTTGGTTGAGGGGTTTAGGAGTTAAACGTTAAGGTACGACTCCCCAAGGACCAACCAAGGGGTCCTTGAGGAGGACCCTAAAGCCTAACCCCCAAGACCCCAAGAAAACCAAAAATCTGCCAAGTTGGTGTGACCTACGGATGGCCATCTACGACCACTAGATGGACCCACGCCCCGTAGATGGGGATCGTGGGTCAGGCCCCAAGTTGAAAATATGTAGCCACCACCTACGGACCTGCAGAACAGGGTGTCAATGCACCCACGGTCCGTAGGTCCATGGGGCATGGATTGCACATTCTTGCTGTCCAAGTTCGGCCAAGGTGAGGGTTAGGTAAGTAAATTCCTTTTTAAGTTGTTTTAAGTAGGGGGTTGTTTAATATGGGTTTATTTCACCTATATAAAGTATTTTATATAATTAAACTCCTAATTAACCCATTATATCTCAAGACCCCAAATCATAACCACCCCTCCTCCCCAAGAAGTTTCTCAATAGAAACTCCATTGAAGAACAAAGAAAGAGATCAAGTTAGAGCTTGAAGAAGGGTACTTTTCAATACGAATGTGGTTGGATTCTACACCTAAGGTATAACAGTTTTCATCCTTGGGAAGCTATCACCCAAGGAGCCCTTTCAAAAGCTTTTATATCAAATCTAGAAAACCCAAATAGCTAGGGTTTCAACTCAACCCCATGAATTCCTTTGAAAGTTACTTTTAAAGGTCGAATTATGTTTGTTTATGAATTTATGACTGATTTTATATAATTTTAACTTGAATCCTTCAAGAATCCATGAGTTCCCCAATCCTAGCTATGGTTCTTCCTCACATTATGAATGTTGTTGCAAGTTGGTCCAATTGATTGGATGTGAGTTGATTATGATGTAATTGCATGATTTAAGTATGATTCTACATGTATACTTGATTATCCTAAGATCCTATGATGAAATTGATATAGTCTAGGGTTATGTCATGAAAGATGCAAATTAAGGGTTTAGAGGTGACTTTCTAAGAATGATTAACTTCTTGATGAATTTCCTTAGATTATTTCACCTAGACATGAATTCCTTAAGGGTAAAGCTTCAAGACATGATATGATTTGATTAAGGCTTATATGATGGATCATGGTTGTGTAGTATTGAGATTGAGTTTATATGTTTCCTATATGACTATAATTGATCAAGAATGAGGCATGTAGTTAGGTTACTTTGAGAATTAGGTATACATGATGATCATGTGAGGCATTGCTTGATTGCAAGGCTTGTAACATGAAGATGACTCCTAGGGCTTTAAGAGTAAAAGCTAAAGAGAATAAACTAAGGGTGTTAAGGCTTCAAGAAGGAAATCATTATGTATGTGTGTTTGTATATGGCCCTATTGTGAATAAGACTTCACCCACATGACCTAGAATATGATCATATGAGTTTATGCATGAAGTGAATGGATTACTTGAGTCGTGGTTGTATCTATATTTCTTGTATTGAATGCTAGATGTATTGACTCAATATGACCCTTGAATGCAAGATATGAGGTGTATGCATGATTATGATATTGTGAGTATATTTATGAATACTTTGAGAATAAAGTGTCTATTATGATAATGTTGTTGTTGTGTCATTGGAAGGACACTCACACACACACCCATGTATGAACATGACTATGATATGACTAAGATGTTGATTGTATTATTGAATCTTGATATTCCCCTTGTCTAATGTGCTAATTCTAGATATTTGGGATGAGTTGGTTCATAGCCCTTGAAGGACTAAACGTGAAGGCTTGTACATGTCGACAAGAATTGTGTATGAACTCATGATTAACTTAGAAAGTGAAGATCCTATGACTACTGTGTATTTGTGGTATTGATGCAAGATCCTTCTCCCCTTACTGATTTCATGTATCAGGACACTTCATCCAATACTAAGTGCCAATGATCGCTAGTCAGTACTATAGCCCAACTAAGTGAGTTGGGGTCGAATCCCACAGTGAGTGGTACGTATTTGAGAATCAATAGCCAAGTGCAAATATGCTCAAGTCAATCATAGCTAAAAACATTTACGAATAAAAACATTGCTCAAGTTTGGGCTGACACAAATGTCAAATATTAGGGGGGGTTTGTTTGTATTATCAATTACAACAACAAATAACACGAAAATAGCAAATATGGAGACGGGTTCTTGGGATGTGATTGAATTACGGGCTAAGGTAGACAAATGGTTAATTGCAATTAATAGTAGATAGCTGTAAATCAGTAAATAAGCTAGACTTTAGTAGGGATAAACTTTCTCTCGAATAATTTACCTCGAATCAAATTGGTTTCTCTCGAACACCAATAAACAACAATTAAGAACAACCTTCGCTTTCGTCCATTCACTCTCTCGAGCTGAATGTGTGGAAAAGGGTTTAGGATTTACTCTCTCGAGCTGAACCCATGACAACCCAATACCCACATACCATCAAATAAGTAATATTGGGTTTAAAACCTCTCTCTCGAGCAAGCCAAAAACACAAAGGTAGAGTAGCATTTGCAACTACAACCCTTTAGATTAAGCCACAATTACTAAATGAAATCACTTTTAAACAGCATCTACACTATCAACTAGCAATACCCAACAACTAAATCAACCCATAATCACATAATCACACCCCAAGAATTGGGGTTTTTGCTAGACATCATAAAAGGTAAAAATCGTTACCAAATTGTGTTTTCATCAACTGGGTAAGATTAATATTGTCTTTACAAAGGTCTAAGATGAAGAATCTTAAACACCCACTTCCAATTTCTCAGAAAATGGAAATCTTCAAATATTCAAAGCTAAGGAAATATTGTCTCCAAAAACTAAGTTTTAAGCTCTCAACTTCAAAACTGAACAATAATAATTCTATTATGAAAACTATATACTAAACTAAGAATTTTAAAATATATTTATAGTCGCCAAAAAATGTGTTGCGAAGGTCCATTCGGCGCAAAAAGTTGGGATCGCCGATCCACTCGGCGATTCGCCCTTTGGTTAATTCCATCGCCATTCTGCTTTGGCGACTCACCGACTGCATCGCGGAACCGTTCGGCGACTCACCGACTGCTCCTTTCTATCGCCAACTTGATTTTCTCCTTTAGGGATTGGCACACTGAAACATTAGGCAAGACCATGGCCATTCGGCGACTCACCCAATGGTTTAGGCGATCCTCAAGCCTTCTTTTCTTCGTTCTTTCAGCTCCCTTGCTCCTTTTTACTCATTAGTGTCCATGCTTTGTTCCTTTATCCAAATACCTGAAAATCAAGGATTTACATTAGTTATTGGCAAAAAATATGCATTTGAGGACACTAATCCATTAAAATAAAGCCCTAAATGAGTCCAAATTGAGGACTTATCAACACCCCCAACTTAAACTTTTGCTTGTCCTCAAGTAAAACTCAAGTTCAACCGTTCATAAAGGATGTCTCAAACAGTGCTACACAAGACTCAATCATGAATGCACACTAAAAGACTCAACTTAATCATGCAAGGATCAATTGTTTACTCAAAGATTCAAGTTGTGACTCACCATTACCAAAGAATCTCAAGATCACAATACTTGCTTCAAATGCAAGTTCAAGCTCAACAAAAGTGATCAAATGTCCTCACACAAAGAATGATTTCATATTCACACAAAATGGTTCAACAATTTATAGCTCCGGAATCAAATGCAACGCTCAAACTCACAAAGATGAATACAATGCATGATTTCACCCATAGGTTTTCCCGTATTTTCCAATCAACACTTGTTTTAGCTCATTCAAGATCAAAAAGGTCTTTTCAAGGCTTGTAACGTGGCTGAGTGCAAAGGTATGGTCATTTAGGCTTAGTGACTTCTATCTTTATGAAATGTGGTGTGAACAACACTTTCTTTCCTCTTCTTTATCATTCTCATTCATGCTCAAAAGTCACCCATTATTCATCTTCCATAGACGGTTGGAAACCCCATTTCTTTTTGTATTTTCACAACTTTATTCCACAACTTTTTCTTTATTTTCTTCTTTTTCTCTCTTTTTTTATATATGGAGGGGTTCCATTTTTCTCTAAACCATAGGTCAAATGGGGCGTTCTTGCACTTCTTTATTTACCTTTTTCTTTTCACCACAACCCCAACTTAGGCTTTTGAACTAAGTTGGCTATTCAAACAAATCACAAATCATGAACGTCTCCTCAAGATTTGGCGAATCTCCGTATATGCTCTCCTCCCGTATCTCTATCTGCTCCTCGTTGGTCTCAGCATCCGACTCATCAACTAGTATATCCTCCCTATGTGCATCTCTTATGGTAGTCAGAGGAATCTCTGAAGTCTCAGGAGCATCTATATCATCTGCAGCCTCCAGTAATGAGGTGAAGTCAGTAGACTTTAGATAGTCTACGTCCCTCCTCAGATCAGCAACTTCGATTTTCAAACTCGTAACCTCGGAGGTCTCCCCCTTCCTGCTCTCACAAGCCTCAACTCTCGTGGTGAGAGTGTCAATAGAAGTATGGAAGAGGGTCAGTGCATCAATGATGGCACTCTTGATCATCCATGTGATGGATCTCTCAAGTCTGGTCGCCCTCACGTCAGCTGAATGGGCCATTTCCCCCATCTTCAGGATTATCGCTTGAGTAATCTTGGACGGCTGGGAGGAAGTGGAGGTTCCTAGAGCCTGTGAAGAGGAAGAAGGGGCAGAAGTACCTGAAGGGCTGGAGGTCGGAGTACGCAAAGATACCTCTGCAGGTATCGAATTAATATCCACCTCCGGGGATGTATCTACCGGAGCTGCCCTCTTCCTGTCAGCCAACTCTCTAGTATACTCGGCCTCAATAATTCGGATGTCAGTGGAGGAGGAAGGTGTCACCTCAAATCTCTCGCATCATCTCGGGGCACTCCAGCACGCCGGCAAAGCTTCGTGATTAGGACCGGGAATGGCAATGAGGTTTGACTCTGTTTGGCCCTCATGGCCATCTCTTACTCAATAATAAGCCTCATATTGATGCTCTTCCTAGAAATAATCAACCCAAGGCAGGCCTCTTTAGGATGATAAAGTAGAGACTCATTCTGGGACGGCATAATTGAGCTGCTGATGAATCCAAACCAATAACAAGCACCTACACTCAAGTCCCTCTTCTCAATCGGGACTCCTACCTCTATCTACCTCGGGGTGGTATCTGAAATGAGAGGCGCAAGCCAGCCCTTAAGCTCATCCAATGAAGCTGTAGCGGTAGTCAAGTTGGGGTAGTTAAAGTCATACCCTCTATGAAGTACGGTGTTGATGTACACGCTATTGCATTCAACTCCCTTACCTCGGACCATGACCAACTTAATCTGTCTGAACTCGATGGTCTTTTTCTTACTCTTCGGCACCACATCACAATATGCAATATAGAACTCCCGAACCTATGAAGAAATGTAGGGGTCTCGGGGCCTGGTGAACTGTTCGAATCTATGGAAGTGAAGGGTGTCCCTCACATCTAAGTATTTGTCCTCAATGCCCTTTATAGACAATAACTTCTCCTACATAATCGTTTGCAATTCGTCCCATTTCAATCTGTTGAGAAGCCTAGGAGGAGGGACAACTAGTGGCACAAGAGCCACGGAGGTGCCAGAGTTAGCACTGAGTCTACTGGTGTGAGAGCTGAGGGAACTCTGGCATAGTCAGGGTGAGATCTATCCTGGTTTTCAGCCCGTCGGGACTATAAAGGTTGGTCGTCCTCAGGCTCAGATAAAGCATCCTGGGAGCCAGTAGTCACCCTATAAGATGTGGGCCTCTTTCCCTTGCCTTGTCTCCCTGTGGGAGCTCTTGCCTTCCTATTTTTGAAGGATTTGATCCCCCTTCATTGATTGTGATACCCCGTACTCTTTTTCGGGATGGTATGTCGATGTTTGTTCTTACCATGTCTGCAAAACACCGGGAAAAATTTAGAAACATTTCAATGAAAAGAACAGAAAAATAATTACAGAAAGACTCACCGAACAGGTTGGCAAGCTAGATAGGACTTGCCAAAAGGATTGGCTAAAAAATCTCGGAAATATTTTGCAAGTCGGCTATGGGAGGGCCTTTCGGTGAATCGTCCATAGCATTCGGCGAGCAAGGGTTAGCCCGCCAAAAGTTATCGTGCAATTTAAGGTACAGGGGAGCAGATGGCTATCAAGAAGACTTTTGGCGAGTAGTCGAGTGCCTTTAGCGACCTCCAGCTTCTCGCCGAAATTTAAAGAACCAAACTTCAAGTATAGCATGAAATTAAAGATAAAATGGAGTAACGACTCGAAAAAGGATAGGTTAAGCTAGAGCCTAATGTGTGTGTGTTCGAGTTTGGTAAGAGGTTTGAATTTGTGTAATGTTGTCCCAAGCTTTGGTTTAGGAGTCAACGTCAAGGCATGTGTTAGACTCCATAGTTGAAAGACCCATTTTTGATGATTGGTTAAGGGTTGCAAGGGCTTGTGCCAAGCCAAGGGAGCAAGACCTAAGCCAAAGGCCAAGGCTGCCCAACCTTGGCCAAGCACTGCCTCATGACCACGGACCACTTCACGGTCAGTGGTCTTCACCACGGTCCCTATAACTGGCCGTGAAGGTCAATTGGTGGCATGGCAAGCAAGGCAACTTGGCCAAGCTACTGTCCAAGTTCCACGGACACCTTCACAGCCAGTGGTCTTGACCACGGCCCGTAGAAGTGGCCGTGAAGATTACTTGGCCAGGTGGAGGCTTGGAAAGGTCATGGAGCTACTACCTAGAGGACCACGGGCGCTACCATGGGCCATGGATTTCTTCACGAACCGTACAAGTGGCCTTCGTCCCTGACGGGGCATCCCAAGTTAGAGGTTTTTAAGTAATTTTGTTTTAATGTTTTATTATGTGGCGTTGATTTTAAATGGTTTGTATCATTATTATATATAGTTTTAAGTCCTAAAAAAGGTCATTCACTCATTATTTCACCAAATCAAATAAGAGTCCTTCCTTCCAAAAATTCTCTCTCTAGAAGTTCCCAACGAAGAAAAAGAAGAAGTAGGAGCTAGGGTTTGGATTCAAGAAGATTTCTTCATCAAATTTCTTGGAGAATCTTAGTAAAGGTATGGTGATCCTTCATCTAGGGTTAGCTTTCACCCTAGATTCAATTTCAAAGAGTTTTCAAAGTTTTTCAAATTCATGAAAACCAAGGGTTTTACTCAATCTCATGGTTCTTCTTCTAAATGATTTCAAAAGGTTTCTAATGCATATATTGATTTTATTGGTGTTTAATTGATGATTTATGGTGAAAATACTCCATGAACCCATGATTTCCTTCAACTCCTAAATTGTGTTTATGAAGTGGGTTTGATGATTATGAAAGCTTATGATTTGAATATGTCTTGATTACTATGGGTTATTGAATTGTACTATTATATATTATTCAATTATGGTGAATTTTTGGGGTATTGATGATTTGAGATTCATGGCTTTGAATGTAAGGTATGGCTAAATTTTCATGTTACAGTAGAATTATGTATGAATTGTTAATCCTCTTGAAAGGTGGAGGTGTTTACTTACCTTGTATATTGATCCACTTGAAAGGTGGAGGTGTTTCCTTATTGTGTACATTGGGAGAATGGCCTTGAAGGCCTAGTATGAGAAATTGAAATGTTATCATGGTTTTGTATGTGTGAATGAGAGTTCAATGAAGCTAATGTGATCATCTTATGAATGTAAATGTGTTATTATTGAAAGGCTATTTCTCAATTTGACACTCATGAATATTGATGATAGAATATGAAGGATTCTTCAATGTATTGTATATCTCGAATTGGTAGAGCTTATGCATCCTCTTCTTGTATAAATGAATGTATTGTTGATTATTGAATCCTTAGATCGGTAGGCTAGTAGCACCCTTCCACTAATGATGATAATGAACCTTGGGATCGGTAGGCTTATGAAAATCTTCTATGAAGATTAATGATGAGTCTTGAACCGGTAGGCCTATGGCACCCTTTCAAGAGGAGAGCTTTCCTAAATGTACCTTGAATCGGTAGGCTTAAGGCACCATTTCATGTGTTAATGAATGTAATTGGAGTCGGTAGGCGAATGTCACCCCTCATATGTGACAATGTTAAAGAAATGAACTATTCTATGGGAATGTAAGCTAAGCACCGAGTGGATTTGGTTAGATGGAAACTCTCCCGATGTAAAGGCCGTGTTTCAATGATCGTCTACATTATCTCATAAACTATGTGTCCGTATAGGTCTAGCTAGTGGATCCACTTAAGCTATATGAACCGGTCTTCCTTAGGCGAGTACACCACCTCTTTATGGTGTGGGGACTTGTGACACCGGATTCCATGACAGGCTCTCATGGTCTATGTCGGTTAACGCTTACTTCCCATCATGTGAAATTTCATTGTGGTTTCTTGATAGGCTCTACAAAGTTTAGGTAGTATTATGGGATGCTACCTATACATTGCACGAGTAGGCTTGGAGAGGGTCATAGCGAGTTTTCTCTAAATCCTAATGCCTGTGACATGAATGTGTTCTAAATGAAGTAATTAAAGAATGTTGGCTCTTAAATGCTTAATGTGATATGCATGCTATACTTGAGTTATATTATGAGTTATTTTCCCTTGTCATGCCTTATGAAATGATATGTCTCTTATGAATGGATATTGTGCAAAGCTGAAAAGAAAGGAATGATGAGTTCACTTTTGGTGACCTTAATGTGGTACCTTGGTGTAGATGGTGGTATGGGAACCCATTCATGCATTGCACAAGGTGTAGCATGAGGGTTACTTGAGGTGAAGGTCCAAGAGGAATGTAAAGGTTTTCATGTTGATATTGTCTAAATGTGATGTTATGACTTGTGTGATGATTATACTTGTAATTGATGTCTCTTATGCTAGTGCTCATGATATTTCTAAAAATTGGCATATTGCATGGTTTCCAACCAAATGTCCATGGTCATCATACTTAGTACTTAATTGTGCTAACCCCATTCTTCCCCTTTTTCTTACTAAAGTGTAGGGTTTGGTGATGTTGGTGTCCTATGCTTGAGGAGTAGGTTTCTAAGGTGATTGAAGACGAAGACTTGGTGAGTCCTCATAGTTTCGAGAACAAAACCCATCATGTTCCTTTTATGTCTTTTAATTATGTTAAATCTTTATTTCGGGCTAAGTCCCAATGTTGTACTCTAAAGTATTAGATGGTTTGAGACATCATGTACAAAGTTAGAAGTCTTCTGCTTGCATTTATGAAAGATATTTTCGTATATAAAGAAAGTTTTTAATTCTTCTCTATTTTTCAAGTATCTTATGCATTGAATGATCTATGAGGCTTGTATAAGACCCCTTCGGGGTCGAGTACGCCGGGTTATGACTAGAGGGTGCTCTCAGGTCGTGATAGATGGGGAACTTCGGCGAACCGCCGAGTGGTTCGGCTAGCTCGACCCCGCTTGCCAAACGACCCAACGTGCCTAATTTCAACCCAACTTCTCAAATTCAACCCCACAACCCCTGAAAACAAAATCAAAGCATGAACTAATCAAATTAAAGCAAGACCCACTACACCCATTACCCCGGGATACTCAGACTTCTCCCGGTTTTGCCAAATTTGGCCATTTGATGACTTTTGCCCTTAAGAATGATGTCATCCACTCTATTATTGGGAAAATTACGTCATTTGACACAAATACGGGTTACTTAGACTTCACCCGACTAGTCCCAAGAACATGAAAGCACAACCCCACAAAATTTAAACAATTTTAAGGCACCGAATTACGAGAAATCAACATTATAAACATTACGGGCAAATTCATCAAATGAACATAGGCAGATATAAGAAAAATTAAGATCAGAGAGGCCCAGAACACAACACTACGATAAGATCAATTGCATAAGAGTTCAAATTCTCAAAGATAAACTCGGGGTTTGCAAAACCAACCTTAAATGTTGATTAACATGATATTGAAATTCTAGGAAGCAATGTAATCCTAATTTGAGTACAAATCAATGACTAAAAACTATAGAAATGCAAGAAATATAGAAACTAAAGTGCGGGTGTGAGTTTGGGAGGTTTGAAAGTGACGGAAAGTGAAGAGTTTTAAAGTTTAAACCTTAGGACTTTAAAAACCGTCACATTCTCGCCCATTCGTCGACATTAGTCATGCTCGCCGATCCACTCGGAGGCACGTCGAGTGGTCACTTACCTTGCCGAGTTTTACAGGACCTCCAGTTAATTTGGGGGTCCAAACAACGGACTAGATCTTGATCGCCGACCTGGTCTGAGATTCGCCAATCATTTCGTACGCTCACCGAGTTTTACAGACTCCAATTTAAAATTGCCTTGAGTCCAAAGATGGTCTAGGTCGGGGTCGCTGACCTCTTCGGCGATGCGCCGCTAAGACCCTTAGCTCGCCAACCTGCAGTTTTCAAACACTTTCCACAGTTTAACCTGCATAATCAACACACCATTATTTTAAACTTAAAAATAAAGAAGTAAAGCCTTGGTTTGCCTCCCAAGAAGCGCCTTAGTTAACATTGTCGCACGACTTCCCCACTTAATCTTGATTTATGGGTTAGAGATGAGACAACACATGACCCATTTGGGTCTCCACCAGCTGAACACATATGGAATGGGAAGCAGTCATCTCATTCAGCAATGAGACATTCTCTTTTATTTCATTCAACACTTTGTCGTAATTTTTGAATTTGTGAAGAATGAGTGAGAGTATCTCCTTTATTTGTCCACCCTCATACACCTTGAACTTTATACGCTCGTGAGGGGGAACGTACCGGTCTTTATTTTTGTCCGGTGCTTCCAATTCCATGATCCATTTGGCCACTAGATCCAGCTGAGTCAACAATGTGGCCAAAATCTGGTCCTTCTCAGTCTCTTTGTTGGTCTTGGCCATGTGATCAAGAAGCTGGGCTGCTATTGCATAGGGTAACCGTGAGAGACCCCCAAGAGACATGTGGTCCGCCACTCCTCTGTTTTCCTGGCTAAGACTTCTATAAAAGTAGTCCAGTAGCATGTTATCTAAGATTGCATGAGCTGGGCACTGGAGCGAGAGTGACTTAAATCTCAGCCACAACTCATGGGTTGACTCACCCTCCAATTGTCTGAAACTTAGGATGTTATCCCTAAGAAGCATCATCCTCAAAGGAGATAGGTCTATTTGGTCACCATTGCTACAAGACATGCTCCTTTATTCTACTCAAAACATCAACACAAAAACCAAAACTACAAATTAAGTAAGTTCAACAATAACTAACTAGAACAAAATTCAACAATAACTAACAAGAACAAAATTCAACAATAACTAACAAGAACAAAATTCAACTTAACAAAAAATTCTCAAGTAACACCATTCCCCGGCAGCGGTGCCATTTTGATTTCACGTATCAGGACACTTCATCCAATAATAAGTGCCAATGATCGTTAGTCAGTAATATAATCCAACTAAGTGAGTTGGGGTCGAATACCTAATGAGTCCACAAATTGGACTCATTTAAGACTTTATTTTAATAGAAATATTGTCCTTAAATGCTTATTTAGTCTAAATATCTAATGAAAACACTTAAGTTTCAGGTATTTGAAGTTTTCGTGGAAGCATGGACATTTAAGCGCAAAAAGGAATAAAAAGGCTGAAAAGAACGAAGAATTTGAAGCCTGAGAATCGCCAAGCATGCTTGGTGATTCGCCAAAGGGATGCACTCCGCCCTTTGTTCCAGTACGCGAAGCCCTTAAGGAGAAGGATAAAAAAGGCGATAAAGGGAGTAGTCGGCGTTTCGCCGATCAGTTCCGCGAAGTAGAAGTATACCGCCCAATGATCCAAAACGCATAGATGTTGAAGGCAAAGCACAAACGACGATGAACTAGAAGAAGGGCGAATCGCCGAGTCATTCGGCGTTCGTGACTAACCTCACCGAGCAATCCTCCAGCACTATTTTTTTAATTCTATAAATACTAAACTCTTTACCAGTTTTTGGGGGAACATTAGAGTAAAAAAACATTATTGTAATTTTCACTTTAGCTTTATTATTTTCTCTCAAGTTTGGAGAGGGTTTTGTGGGAAACTTGAAGAAAGGAGTTCATTTTCCCCAAATTGGAAGTGGATCTTCTCTATTCTTCTTCCTTTGCTTAAATCAAGGTTTAATTTCTTATACCCATTTGATTTCTCTATCATTTTAGGTATAATTCTTATTTCTTGATGTGTGGCTAAAAACCCCCATTCTTGGGTGTGATTTAGCAAATATATGTTGATATTATTGTTGGGTCTTGCTTGATGATAGGTTAGATGCATTTTAATGGTGATTTAACCTAGTGGTTGTGGTATAATTTAATGGGTTCGTAGTTGCAAATACAAAACCATCCATGTGTTTTCGTCTTGCAAGAGAGAGAGGTCGCGAAACCAAGACCGCTAGACTGATGGCCTAAGGAGTGGGTCGACATGAGGTTCAGCCCAAGAGGGTGAGCCCTAGTCCCATATCCTAACACTCATCTTGAGAGAGTGAGTCTGGTAAGGTGTAGGCTGGCCTTCATGCGGCTAATGGGTGTCCGAGAGGAACCCATTTGAAACGGGGTAAGTTGACCGAGAGGGAACTTATTTCCATCTGAAGCTTAGCCTAGTCACTATTATCTTACAAATTTCCTATCGAAAGCATGTACCCAACGATTTATATCGACATATATTGCGGTCACACCCCAAGGACTTCTCCCCATACTTGAATTTTCTCTTTATTTTTGTTGTTTTAGCTATACTTGTGACAAACCCCCATTGATATTTGACACTTTGGTGTCACCCACTTGAATTTACTTTGTTTTTATTCGATAATTTCTCAAACTACAGCTAACTAGAACAAAATTCTAGCCTAACTACTATTTTCACTTCCACTCCCTTGGGACCCGACCCCAACCCTTGGTGGGGTTACTATATTATCGACGATCGTAGACACTCTAACAGTAGGTTAGTGTCATTGGTCATGATAAGCATCAAAATGGCGCCGCTGCCGGGGAATGGTGTTACGTGAAGATGTGGTTCTCCTAGAGTTTTTGTTCTTTTTAGTGTAGTTTTTACTAATTTTACTTTTAGTTTTGTTTTTATTTGTTTATTGTTCATGTATGCAGGTCCTCTGAGCATGACAGAGAGAGTGGGTGGCAAGCCAGTTGAGGCAGATCAAGAAGTTGAGGGTGATTTCAAGATAGTTGCACTGGTATCTCAACTAAATGACTTTACCACAAAAATATCTGAGGTGGAAAACCAGTGCAAACGCCAAGGGAGGTACATACCTCCTCATGCGCAGAAGAAGTCTAGAGAAGATGAGAAAAGTCGTGTTGAGGACACACTTCAAATCATTGTCCAGAAGATCACCGATCAAGATCGAGTGTTGGACGAAATGAGAGAGAAAGTTGAAGCATTGAATTAATTCATTGGATCTCATTCTAGATCAATCCAGCACATCAGATCAATCCTGATGTTTGCAATGCATCAGCTCCATCCAAACGATATATTGGGGTTACCTAGTGACACTAGGACTGGCTCCAATAACAGAGAGTGAAGCAGGACCTACGTCGAGCCACGACATTAAATAAGGATCTTCTTGGGAGGCAACCCAAGGTCATAAATGTAGGATTTTACTTTTATAAATAATGGTGTGTTAATGTGGCAGGTTAAAAATGAAATAAGTGTGGAAAATTTCAAGTTGGCGAGCAATAGGTCCATTCAGCGATTCGCCTAATAGGTCTGCGAGCTCAGCTTAATCCGCTGTTAGGCTCAATACTAGTGCATTGCAGAACCTGTAAAACTCGGTGAACTCGAAAAGCAGCTCGGCGCATCGCCAACATGTTTGGTGATCTCGATGCAGACCGCCGATTTCGCCCCCAGAAAATTGAAAATTTTGAAGAAAGGGCGGGATAAAAGACCGCTCGGTGCTTCGCCGAGTGGTTCGTCAAGTGCGACTAACGTCGTCGAATGGACAAGAACTGAACGGTTATATAAACTCCAAAGGTTAAATTTTTTAATCTCTCACGTTCCCTCGTTTCAAACTCTCCAAAATCACACCAAAGGTATTATTTTCTATATTTTTACCTTAAATTAGTATTTTAGTCGGTGATTAGTGCTTGGGGTTCGATTTCTTTGCTGCCTAGCATTACAAAAAGCTATTTGATACCCCGAATTAATTTTTGAAAATTTTGCACTCATTTGCAATTATAGTATCAGGATGACGTGTGATGGGCCTCTCTGATAGACATAGGTTGCTATGATGCTATTTTCAATTCGTAAATTTTGCCTAAAATGCTTAAATGGTTGAATGCCTTAGTGTTTGCGCTTTGAATTGATTGATCTTGAAATGGGTGTTGCATATAAGTTGTTAGGTTGATTGGGTGAAGTCTAAGTATCCCACATTTGCACTAAATAACAAATATTGCTCGATAAAGAAATGGGTAACAACATTCTTAAGGGTAATCGTAGTTAAATGGCCAAATTTGGTAAAAACGGAAGAAGTCTGAGTACTCCGGGGTGATGGGAAGTACGGGTTTTAGGTGAATTTCATGTGTGCATGCTTTGATTTTGCTTTTGAATATCGTAAGGTTGATTTCGAGAGTTGGGTTGAAAAATGGGTACGTTGTGTCATTCTGCGAGCTGGGTCGAGCTCACCAAACGACTTGGTGGTTCGCCTACTAGTTGTAGACCGCCCTTAATCCATGTACTTAGTGCTATAATATGTATAACTTTCAGCAGACACATTCATGATCACCGAAAGTAGTCGGCGATTCGCTGATAGGACTTTGGATCGCCCTTTGAATGCCCCTTTTCCCTCTTTTGTTGAATCTTTCAGCGGACAACTTTGTCATTTCCGAAAGAAGTGGGAGGCTCGCCGAGTAGAATTTTCCATCGCCAATTTGCCCTGGTTGCAAGCTAATCCACCCAGCGAGCTTGACCTTGATCGCCAAAGAGGTTTGGCGAATTGCCGAGTAGAACGGCAAACCTATCTGCAACAATTTTCTGTGTTTAAATTTGATTGCTTTTTTGACTAATCATAAGACTATTGCAGATATGGTATGCATCAGTTCCAACATAAAACTCCAGAAGAAAGTAGCACCATGCATTCGTATTAATGAAGGAGGCTCAAATCCTCCGAAGAAAGGAGGGAAGATATCCAACAAGGTAAAGGCAAAAAGAAGAAAAGTATAGCAAAGAAAAGAGTAGTTGCTAAGGCCAGCACTGATTGGGATGAGCTTGAAGATGACCAACCATTGAATCAATGACAGAGCAGACTCAGAAATCTGCCTCAATCCGCACCCACCAGAGTTTCATCAGATGTTGCCACCTCCACCAGGGTTACCTCTGCCACAGCTCCCCCTGAGCCAAATCCAGAGCCAGCACAGGCACCTGCAGTGGCTCCTACACATCCTGTCGTGCCTCAACCTAGGATGCTTAATAGGTTAAAGGGTGATGGGGTCCAGACCATCATAGAAGAGAAGCTCATTCCTCCTCTTCATAGGATCCATGTGCTTCTTCTTCCGGCCAGTCGATCAAGCTCACTCAGGGTATGATCTTAAAGATGGGGCGTCTAGCCCAATAAACCGAGGTACGGGCATCCAGACTGGAGAAGTCAGTCCCAGGGATGACTGAGAGAGCTATAGCCACTACACTTGCCCCCATATAAACCTCTCTCAATCCTTTGACCTCGAGGGTTACAGCATGTGAGCGCAGACAGGGGAGGTCATCTGAGGTACCGGCTTTACAAGACGATGTTGTGGGTCTGCGGAGGGACGTAGACTATCTGAAATATGTTGACTTCAATGACTTGATGAGAACCACTGAGGACAGGGATGCACCTGGAGAGGCAGCAGCTGCAGATGCATATGCTGAGACTGATGAGCAGCTGACAACAACACAGGAGGAGCATAACATCTTTGGGAACCTGTCAGATATGGTAGGGACAGTTGTGCAACCGGTGATCCAGGCATCGCATGCTGAGACATCCACAACAGCCCCTACAGGACCTGGCAGTACTGCTTTTGATGTGACTACTCCAGGCACTGATGCCCAATTACAGACTGCAACTCAAAGTTCTGATGCCCCGACAAGAGGAGAGGCCGCATAGACATGATTTTTCTTTACCTCTCTCCTTGTCTTGCTTTGATTTTATTTTTAGATACTATTACTTGCATTTGAGGACAAACACATTTCTTTTGTGGTGGGGTGAGGCTCATCTTGTTTGCTTATTTTGAATGATGTGTTATATATATATTTGGGTTGTCTGGTTTTAATTGTGTTTTTAAAACTACTTTGCGATTGTTTGAGCTTATGGCTCTCTTTTGGGTTTAATTGAAAAATAATTTTGAACCTTCCGAAAAAATTCATTTTTTGAAAATATTCGCCACCTCTTGTGTTGAAAGTGGTTGTTCTTGTACAAATTCAAGTCTCGATTTCGATCAATACCGATGACTTGAATAGTGCTCTAAATCGAACAAACATGAATGTGCGGCTACAACGAGAACAAATGAAAATGCATAGACAATAGGTGAACTCTTTGCATCTCATTGTGATTAGCCATTTCTCAAATTGATTCTCTTGTAATGACCGTTGCACACTAGCGAAAGTGTGTAGTCTTGTTTGACTTAAGTGTCGATGTCTTGTGTGATGAGCTTACTTTGAACCTTGCATGAATAAACCTAGAATTTACCCCGTTTGTCTGATTGATCTAGTAAGGTGTGCTCTTGAGATGATCTTAGGCAACTTTTGAAGAGTGTGAGCGAATTTGAGATATACCTCTTTTGTGGTCTACCCGTGAGTGTGTGAAACTCTCTTGAACACCCTTTGAGCCTTACCTTTATTTGAGAGAACCTTGATGAACCCTAGACGTTACTTGATCCACTACCTACAATCCTCTTGATTTGTGGTTTAGTGAATAGCCAACTTAAGCCAAAAGCCTAAGTTGGGGGTGTGGTGAAAAAGGAAAAGGAGAAGTCAAGAAGTGCAAGAAAAGTCTCCCTTAACCCATGGTGTTGCGGAAAAAAGGAAACCCTCCATATAAAAAAAATAAAAAGAAAAGTTGTGGAATAAAAGTACAAAATAAATTCGGTTTCCAAGCAATCCATGGAGATGAATAAAAAGATGACTTAGAAGCACTAGAAAAAGAATTGATTAAGGAAAAGAAGGGGATGCCTTGATAATACCTCATCTCATGAGGAAAAAGTCATTAAGCCTAAATGACCATACCTTTGCACTCAGCCCCATTACAAGCCTTAGAAAGACCTTTTTTTTTTATCTTGAGTGAGCCGAACCGAAGATCGATTGGAAAATAAGGGCAAGCCTATGGGTGAAAAAATGCATTATGTTCCTCTTTTTGAGTGTAAGCGTTGCATTTGATTCTGATCTTGAATTGATTAACCTCTGTATGTGAATATGGAATCATTCTTTATGTGAGGGCATTTAGATACTTTTTGTTGAGCTTGAACTTGCACAAGTAGCAAGTATTGCGAGCATGGGAATCTTTGGTAATGGTGCATCACAACTTGAATCTTTGAGTACACAATTTATATTTGAATGAGTAATTTGAGTCTTGTTGTGTATGTTCATGATTTAGTCTTGTGTAGCACTATTTGAGACATCCTATTTGAACTGTTGAACTTGAATTTTACTTGAGGACAAGCAAAAGTTTAAGTTGGGTTTGTTGATGAGTCAACAAATTGGACTCATTTAGGGCTTTATTTTAATAGAAATAGTGTCCTCAAATGCTTATTTAGTCTAAATATTTTATGAGAACACTTAAGTTCCAGGTATTTTAAGTTTTAGTGGAAGCATGGACACTTAGGCGCAAAAAGGAACAAAAAGGCTGAAAAGAACGAACAAGCTGAAGCCTGAGAATCGCCAAGCATGCTTGGCGATTCGTCGAAGGGACGCACTCCTCCCTTTGTTCCAGTACGCGAAGCCCTGAAGGAGAAGGATAAAAAAGGAGATGAAATGAGCAGTCGGCATTTTTCCGATCAGTTCCGCGAAGCAGAAGTATACCGCCCAATGATCCAGAATGCACAGATGCTGAAGGCAAAGCACAAACGGCGATGAACTAGAAGAAGGGCGAATCACCGAGTCATTCGACGTTCGCGACTAACCTCGCCGAGCGATCCGCCAGCACTATTTTCTGAAGTCTATAAATACCAAACTCTTTACTAGTTTTTGGGGGAACATTAGAGTAAAAAAATATTATTGTAATTTTCACTTTACTTTCATATTTTCTCTCAAGTTTGGAGAGGGTTTTGTGGGAGACTTGAAGAAAGGAGTTCATCTTCCCCAAATTGGAAGTGGGTCTTCTCTATTCTTCTTCCTTTGCTTAAATCAAGGTTTAATTTCTTATACCCATTTGATTTTTCTATCATTTTAGGTATAATTCTTATTTCGTGATGTGTGGCTAAAACCTCCCATTCTTGGGTGTGATTTAGCAAATATATGTTGATATTATTGTTGGGTCTTGCTTGCTGATAGGTTAGATGCATTTTAATTGTGATTTAACCTAGTGGTTGTGGTCTAATTTAATGGGTTTGTAGTTTCAAATATAAAACCACCCATGTGTTTTCGGCTTGCGAGAGAGAGAGGTCACGAAACCAAGACCGCTAGACTGATGGCCTAAGGAGTGGGTTGACATGAGGTTCAGCCTGATAGGGTGAGCCCTAGTCCCATATCCTAACACTTAGCTTGAGAGAGTGAGTCGGGTAAGGCGTAGGCTGGCCTTCATGCGGCAAATGGGTGTCCGAGAGGAACCCATTTGAAACGGGGTAAGTTGCCCGAGAAGGAACTTATTTCCATCTGAAGCTCAGCCTAGTCACTATTATCTTGCAAATTTCCTATCGAAAGCATGTACCCAACGATTTATGTCAATATATATTGCGGTCACACCCTAAGGACTTCTCCCCATACTTGAATTTTCTCTTTATTTTTGTTGTTTTAGCTATACTTGTGACAAACCCCCATTGATATTTGACACTTTGGTGTCACCCACTTGAATCTACTTTGTTTTTATTCGATAATTTCTCAAACTATAGCTAACAAGAACAAAATTCTAGCCTAACTACTATTTTTACTTCCACTCCCTTGGGACACGACCCCAACCCTTGGTTGGATTACTATATTATCGACGATCGTAGACACTCGAACCGTTGGTTAGTGTCGTTGGTAAAGATAAGCATCCATACCACAGGGAGTGGTACATATTTCAGAATTAATAGCCAAGTGCAAATATTCTCAAGTCAATCAGAGCTAAAAACATTTACGAATAAAAATATTGCTCATGTTTGGGGTGACACAAGTGTCAAATATCAGGGGAGTTTGTTTGTAATATCAATTACAATAGCAAATAAAACAAAAATAGCAAAAAATATGGAGATGGGTTCTTGGGATGTGATTGGATTATGGGCTAAGGTAGACAGATGGGTAATTGCAATTAATAGTGAATAGCTATAAATCAGTGAATAAGCTAGACTTTAGTGGGGATAAACTTTCTCTCGAACAATTTACCCCGAATCAAATTGGTTTCTCTCGAACACTAATAAGCAGTAATTAAGAACATCCTTCGCTTTAGTCCATTCACTCTCGAGATGAATCTGTGGAAAAGGGTTTAGGATTTACTCTCTCGAGCTGAACCCATGACAACCCAATACCCACAGACCATCAAATCAGTAATCTTGGTTTTATAACTTCTCTCTCGAGCAAGCCAAAAACACGAAGGTAGAGCTGCATTTGCAACTGCAACCCTTTAGATTAAGCCATAATTACTGAATGATATCACTTTTAAACAGAATTTACACTATCAACTAACAATACCGAACAACTAAATCAACCCATAATCACATAATCACACCCCAAGAATTGGAGTGTTAGCTAGACATCATAAAAAGGTAAAAATTATTACCAAATTGTGTTTCCATCAACTAGGTTACATTAATATTGTCTTTACAAAGGTCTAATATGAAGATTCTTCAACACCTACTTCCAATTTCTCAGAAAATGGAAATCTTCAAAGTTAAGGAAACATGGTCTCGAAAAACACAGTTCTAAGCTCTCAACTTCAAAACTGAACAATAATAATTCTATTATGAAAACTAGATACTAAACTATTAATTTAAAAATGTATTTATAGTCTCTAAAAAATGTGTTGTGAAGGTCTATTCGACGCAATAAGTTGGGATCACTGATCAACTCGGCGATCCACCCTTTGGTCAATTCCATCGCCTTTCTGCTTTGGCCTTCAGCATCTTCAAGTTCTATAACTTTGGGTGATATAACACTGCATCGTGGAACCATTCGATGACTCGCCGACTGCTCCTTTCTATCGCCAACTTGATTTTCTCCTTTAAGGCTTGGCACACTGAAACATTAGGCGAGACCATGGCAATTCGGCGACTCTCCCAATGGTTTAGGCGATCCTCATGCGTTCTTTTCTTTGTTCTTTCAGTTGCCTTGTTCCTTTTTGCTCATTAGTGTCCATGCTTTGTTCCTCAATCCAAATACCTGAAAATCAAGGATTTACATCAGCATTTGGCACAAAATTTGCATTTGAGGACACTAAATCTATTAAAATAAAGCACTAACTGAGTCCAAATCGTGGACTCATAAATTACCCTTACACATGACTATCCATGAATTGTCTAGGACTATGATAATATTGTTGTGTTACTTGAAAGGCTATTCTCATTAGCACCATGAACATGAAGTGAAAGGTTAACTCACATATTAATGATTCTAAGGTTGAAAGGATATTCTCACCTAATGAATCCATGAGCTACCATGATATTGTATTGGATTGTGCGTAAAGTCATCCTTCCATAAACAATGAAGTTAAGTAAAGACTTAACATGATAATTAAAGGGAATTAAAATTAGCACCGAGTGGATAGGAACAAGAGATGGGAACCTTATACCTCAGTTAGTCCGGGTTTCTAGAAGCAATCTCTCTATCCCATAACTATGTGCCCACATAGGTTCTTAGCTAGTGAATCCACCTATAAGCTAAACATGTTCGTTCTACCTTAGGCAAGTAGAACACCTCTTTTTGGTGTGTTCATGACACCGGATTCCATAGCTCGCATGGTCTATGATGGTTAAGGCTATGTCTCCCTACATGACAAGTAACATGAACCATGACATGAACAAGTAACATGAACAAGGACAAGAACATGGGTTATTTACTATAGTTCCTTAAGAGGTTATAGTTAGTGTGAATGGGGGTATGCGACTTCATTCATGCATTGCACAAGTAGGCGTTGAGAGTGGACATGGTAGGTTCCCTTATGACATGATGATTATGAGTTATGCATGCTTTATTATGAATTATGAACTTGAATATGAATATGAACATGGACTACGCTTATGACTTCTTAATGAACTTTACTTAGTGTGAGTGGGGGTATGGGACTTCACTTATACATTGCACAAGTAGACTGATGAAAGGGTTATAGTGTGGTAATTTCCTTATGCTACGAAGTTATGTGAACTTATGTATACATTAAATGGATTGTTGCTATACGTGACTTTACTTATTACAAGTTATGAACATGAATGTCTTCTTGTCTATGAGTGTTGGCAATGGACAAGGTCAAGGTATGTTATGCATGATCATGGTTGCCTAGAAGTGATATTTAGTGTAGATAGGATTATGGGGTCCTATCTATGCATTGCACAAGTAGAGCTTAAGGTTTCCTATGGGATAGTTCTATTATGATGAGATGATCTTGGTATGTGACTATGTACATGAACTATGTCTTGTGAAGATTGGGATATGTATTGTGTTTATGTTGGAGACTATTCTTGTTATTATGATGCTATCATTTATGCTATGATGAATTGTACATGAGTTGTCTTATGAGCTACATTCTCCAACTATATCAAAGATGATGTTCAAAAATGGCATCTAGCATGGTTTCAAATGAAATGTCCCTTTTATGCATGTTTTAAGGATTTTTATGCATGGCTACCATACTTAGTACATTTTGTGCTAACCCCATCTTTCTACATTTTCTATAAGTGTAGGGTTTGGAGATATTGGATTCCATCCTCGTGGCTAAGACTATAGTAGATCAAGAAGAAGAAGATTGGTGAGTCCTCATTGTATTCGAGGGCATGACCATATGTCCTTTATTGTTTTTCTATTATGTTTAGACTTATGTAAGGGATATGTCCCTAAGATTGTATTAAAGAGTTTTATTCCAAGTGTTATAGATGGTTTGAGACATAGTGTTATAGATTCTCTCTCATTTTATAAAAAACTTCTATTGTAAAGAAAAGTTTTAAATTCCGCACTATTTTCTTAAGCTCTTATGTTCAAGATATGCCATGAGGCTTGTATGAGACCCCTTAAGGGTCAAGTACACCATGTTACATATAGGGGTACCCCTAGGTCGTGACAAAATTGGTATTAGAGCATAAGGTTTTGGGATGGCTTTTTCAGGATGTCTCAAACTACATGTAGTAGAGTTTTGTTCATAAATGTGAAGCGCACCACATTTTATGAATAGGAGTATCAGATGTTAGGAAAAACTTCACTTCTTCATTCTCTGAGTCTTGCGATAGAGTTTAACATTATAGGGTCTTTCTTCTAATCCTTATTCGGTGGTCTTCAGGATATGACTACTCAAGGAGCTTGCACCGGTGGGTTTGAATAAGACTATGATGATCAAGGAGCTCCTCCTCAAGCTTCTCAAGTTCTGGTTGACTTAATGTCTAATGAGAAGATTAGATATGGTTTCCAATGGTTGACTCAAGTCAAGATAGAAGTTCCAGATTTATACGGGTCAAATATGGAGGAAGATCCTCTAAAATTTATAGATAAGGTCTCTAGGGTGTTGAATTTTGTGGGAGTGACTTTGGTAGATAAAGTGGAATTGGCCGCTTACCAATTGAGGGATGTTGCTCAAATGTGGTTTAGTCAATGGAAAGGAGCGAGGCCAGTATAAGCGGGCCCCATGGAATAGGAAATATTTAAGAATGGGTTTCTTAATAGGTTTTGCCCTTTAGAAATGAGAGAGACTAAGATACTTGAGTTTGTTAACCTTCATCAAGGAATGATGGGTGTTGAGGAGTATGCTCGGTTGTTCACTAGGTTGCCAAGATATGTTCCATCCATAGTGGCCGACCCTAGGATGAAGATGAGTAAGTTTGTGTCGGGTTTATCTGACTTGATAATAAGAGAATGTAGTATGGTTATGCTTGAGAATGATATTAATATGGATCGTCTTGTGATTCATGTTCAACGGTTGGAAAAGGAGAAAAGTGAAGAGTGGTCTAGAGGAACAAAGAGGTATAGTCTTGAAAATGATAGTTCCTCTCAAGAGAGGTCTTATGGACAAAGATCTTCTAGGGCTCCCTCAAGTTTAACCAAGAAAGGGTGTCTATCCCTAAATCTCAAGGAGTGAGTGGTGGTAGATCTTATGTGCTTAAGCCTACTTGTACTAGGTGTGGGAAAAAGTATGATGGTGGTTGTCTAGCCGGCATGGAGGGTTGCTATGGTTGTGGTGGAAGTGACCACCAAATAAGAAATTGCCCGGTGCTTACGGCTAGAGGAAGAGAGAAGAAGAAAATTAGGACCGATGCTCTTCAAGATAGAGGTGAACAAAAGGGTCCTTCTAATGTGTCTACCGGTATGTGTTTTATGCTTACCTCTATTCCGGTAGTACTTTTCTTTTGTGACTTGATAAATTGGACATGATGAACTTTTATGTTGTCCTTAGTGTACATGGGTTTAACTATAGTTATATGTGTTTGTTGGTAGAGCCCAACTTAGCCATTATGAGTTTTATGATGTGTTGAAGGACTTAATGAATAGTGGTATATAAGTGATGCCTAGAGATGTTGAATGAGTAGACTCCCTTGAAAGAGGCTAGAAGTGTAATTTCCCATTTGTTTAGAATCCCCTTGTGTGATGGATGTGGAAAAATTTAGTGATGACTTGCTCCGACCTTAGAATTCTAAGAAAATGTGCTTAGATAGCGAGGTCATTGCAGTGTTCGAGATGTTCATGATTTGGATTGTCTTGAAAATCTCACCTTAAGAAGTTTAGTGATATTGAATGGTTTAGTACCGATTTGGTAGACTCATATGAGACCTTGAGTGGTGTTGATAAAGTTGCTTGTGAGATAGAGTTACAAGATTACCTCTTTAACTAAAAGTACCAATTGGGATTTTAGACCGGCAAGTTAAGAAATAGAAGAGTAAGGAAGTGCTTCCATGAAAATGTTGTGGAGTGGTATTTTAGTAAGGGTTTAGTTGAAGGTGCTTATTTGGGAGGCCAAGGGCCAATGAGATATCCCAATATCCTTATGATCCCTTCTATTCCTTCTCTAGTTTAAGATGATAAGTTCTCCTTGACTCATTTCTTGATTATGGAGTCTTGGATGTTATATGTGTCCTATGATTCCCTTGTCCCATAGAGTTACTCTTACTAACCTTAGTAGGGTTTCGGTGTATTGTATATAGACCTCTACTGTTTTTAGAACCTGGTAAGGTTATAATGAGTCTTGGTGATGCTTCAGGTTGTTTGAAAGGAGTAGTATTTGAGGTTTTAGTAAAAAGGGGCTTACTCCCAAGGGGGAGATCATGTTCTTAGATAGAAAAATTGATTGAGAGTCCCGATATCCTCATCCATTTCTTCTATTACTTTTCTAGCTTGAGACCAAGAGTTCCTTTTTGGGCTTGTTTTATATTTTGGAGTCATGAGTGTTTTAGAAATTTCCATGATCTCCTTATGTTATGCATGTTTTTGAAAGGTTCTTGTTTTGTGTAAAATGGGTTTTTCATGATTTACATGTTTCTCATGTTGTTATGCATTTTATTATCGTGATGACATATTTGGCTTCATGAGATGATTTGATGAACATGCTTTGTTATGCTTTTGATGAAATGGTACATTGGCTCCATATTGTTGTGTTGAGCTTGCTTTTAGTTGGAAAAAGGTAATTCCTCCTATGATTATGTGATTGATGATGTTTAGAAGTGTTTGTGTAGCCTCACTCCCAAGGGGGAGATGGTGTGCCTAGCTAACATTATTGTGATGTGCTTTAGAGTTGTCATGACTTCTTTATATAATGCATGTTCATGAAAACTTGTGTTTTGAAAGAAAATGAGTTTATTTGTAATGTTTCCCTCATGTTGTAGTGCTTTGAGCAAAAGTTGCTTATTGTACTTCATGAGAAGAATATATGAGCATGCTTTAGTCAGGAGTTGGACAGATTCCTCCTTGAATAAAATGCTTTATTTTGAGAAGTATTTTCAAATGAGCTCTATGAGAGTGTGTTGAGCATATTATGACTAGGAGATGGTAATTCCTCCTTGAAAATGACAAGTTATGAGAATCCCATGCATAAATAGGTTGTTAGATGTAATTCATACTTCCTTGTGTTGCATTGAGTATGTTGAGATGGAGTGATGTTTCCTACTTGTGTATGTGAATTATTTTGATGTCTCATGCACGATGGGCTGCTAGTCTTAAGTCTTTAATTCAAAAAGTGTTTAAAGTGTCATTCAAGGATGAATGTTCCTAAAGGGGAGATAATGTAACAACCCGGAAATCTAGTAGATGAAACTAGAGCCTAACGAGTTTGATTTTGAGTTTGTTATAGGGTTTCATGTTGCAATATGTCTTCCCGAGTTTTGGTTGAGGGGCTTAGGGGTTAAACGTAAAGGTACGACTCCCCAAGAACCAACCAAGGGGTCTTTGAGGAGGACCCTAAAGCCTAACCCCCAAGACCCCAAGAAAACCAAAAATCTACCAAGTTGGTGTGACCTACGGATGGCCATCTACGGACAGTAGATGGACCCATGCCCCGTAGGTGGGGGTCGTGGGTCAGGCCCCAAGTTGACAAGCTACAGCCACCATCTACGGAACTGCAAGAAGGGGCGTCAATGCACCCATGGTCCGTAGGTCCATGGGGCATGGATTGCACCTGCTTGCTGTCCAAGTTCGGCCAAGGTGAGGGTTAGGTAAGTAAATTCCTTTTGAAGTTGATTTAAGTAGGGGTTGTTTAATATGGGTTTATTTCACCTATATAATTTCATATCATTAAACACCTGATTAACCCATTATATCTCAAGACCCCAAATCATAACCACCTCTCCTCTCCAAGAATCTTCTCTCTAGAAACTCCATTGAAAAACAAAGAAAGAGATCAAGTTAGATTTTGAAGAAGGGAGATTTTCAATATGAATTTGGTTGGATTCTACACTTAAGGTATGGGATTTTTCATCCTTGGGAAGCTATCACCCAAGGAGCCCTTTCAAAAGCTTTTATATCAAATCTAGAAAACCCAAATATCTAGGGTTTCAACTCAACCCCGTGGATTTCTTTCAAAGTTGCTTTTAAAGGTCGAATTATGTTTGTTTATGAATGAATGACTGATTTTATATGATTTTAACTTGAATCCTTCAAGAATCCACGAGTTCCCCAATCCTAGCTATGGTTCTTCCTCACATTATGAATATTGTGGAAAGTTGGTCCAATTAATTGGATGTGAGTTGATTATGATGTAATTAAATTATTTAAGTATGATTCAACATGTATACTTGATTATCCTAAGATCCTATGATAAAATTGATATAGTCTAGGGTTATGTCATGAAAGAGGCAAATTAAGGGTTTAGAGGTGACCTTCTAAGAATGATGAACTTCTTGATGAATTGCCTTAGATTAGATCACCTAGATATGAATTCCTTAAGGGTAAAGCTTCAAGACATGATATGATTTGATTAAGGCTTATATGATGGATCATGGTTGTGTAGTATTGAGATTGAGTTTATATGTTTCCTATATGACTATAATTGATCAAGAATGAGGTAACTGGTTAGGTTACCTTGAGAATTATATATACATGATGATCATGTGAGGTATTGCTTGAGAGTAAGGCTTGTAACATGAAGATGACTCCTAGGACTTTAAGACTAAAAGTTAAAGTGAATAAACTAAGGGTGTTAAGGCTTCAAGAAGGAAGCCATTATGTATGTTGGTTTGTATATGGCCCTATTGTGAATAAGACTTCACCCACATGACTTAGAATATGATCACATGAGTTTATGCATGAAGTGAATGGATTACTTGAGTCATGGTTGTATCTATATTTCTTGTATTAAATGCTAGATGTTTTGACTAAATATGACCCTTGAATGCAATATATGTGGTGTATCCATTATTATGATATTATGAGTATGTTTATGAATACTTTGAGAGTAAAGTGTCTATTATGATAATGTTGTTGTTGTGTCATTGGAAGGACAATTACACATACACACATGTATGAACATGACTTCTATATGAGTAAGATATTGATTGTTGTCTAATGTGCTAATTCTAGATGTTTGGGATGAGTTGGTATATAGCCCTTGAAGGGCTAAATTTGAAAGCTTGTACATGTTGACAAGAATTGTGTATGAACTCATGATCCACTTAGAAATTGAAGATCTTATTAGTATTGTGTATTTGTGGTATTTGATGCAAGATACTTCTCCCTTTACCCTTACACATGACTACGCATGAATTGTCTAGGACTATGATAATATTGTTGTGTTACTTGAAAGGCTATTCTCATTAGCACCATGAACATGAAGTGAAAGGTTAACTCACATATTAATGATTCTAAGGTTGAAAGGATATTCTCACCTAATGAATCCATGAGCTACCATGATATTGTATTGGATTGTGCGTAAAGTCATCCTTCCATAAACAATGAAGTTAAGTAAAGACTTAACATGATAATTAAAGGGAATTAAAATTAGCACCGAGTGGATAGGAACAAGAGATGGGAACCTTATACCTCAGTTAGTCCGGGTTTCTAGAAGCAATCTCTCTATCCCATAACTATGTGCCCACATAGGTTCTTAGCTAGTGAATCCACCTATAAGCTAAACATGTTCATTCTACCTTAGGCAAGTAGAACACCTCTTTTCGGTGTGTTCATGACACCGGATTCCATAGCTCGCATGGTCTATGATGGTTAAGGCTATGTCTCCCTACATGACAAGTAACATGAACCATGATATGAACAAGTAACATGAACAGGAACATGAACAAGAACATGGGTTATTTACTATAGTTCCTTAAGAGGTTCTACTTAGTGTGAATGGGGGTATGGGACTTCATTCATGCATTGCACAAGTAGGCTTTGAGAGTGGGCATGGTAGGTTCCCTTATGACATGATAATTATGAGTTATGCATGATTTATTATGAATTATGAACATGAGCACGAATATGAATATAGACTATGCTTATGACTTCTTAATGAGCTATACTTAGTGTGAGTGGGGGTATGGGACTTCACTTATACATTGCACAAGTAGACTTATGAAGGGCTTATAGTGTGGTTTCCTTATTCTATGAAGATATGTGAACTTATGTATGTATGATATGAAATGTTGCTATGAGTGACTTTACTTATTACAAGTTATGAACATGAATGTCTCCTTGTCTATGAGTGTTGGCAACGGATAAGGTGAAGGTATGTTATGCATGGTCATGGTTGCCTATAAGTGATACTATCATGACCGGGGAGTACCCTCTAGACGTAACACGGCGTACTTGACCCCGAAAGGGTCTCATACAAGCCTCTAGCATCATCATTACATAAGACATAGAAAATAATGCAGAAAATTTAAAACTTTACAATCGAAGTTCAATTTCACTTTTCATAGAGGAAAATCATAGGAAATCTAGACTTAGTCTCATACACCATCTAAAACATATGAATACAATGTTTTGGGACTTAGCACTTTACATCAACAAAAGTCACAATATACGAGATACAAAATGAACTAAGAAATAGGAAATCCCGTCCTCGAACTTGAGGACTTGCCACAACTTAGAGATAAGCAATCCAAGTCTTCTTCAAAGGAGAGCGAAAGTCACCTAGCCGAAACCTACACTCATTAAGATTAGAAGAAAGAAGGGGTTAGCACATAATATGTACTAAGTATGGAAACATGCATAAAATCCTTAAATATGACAAAAAGGACATTTTTATTTGAAATGTATGCCTTTGTCAAGTTTATAACCCAACATACATTTACAATGTACAACACAAGCCACAATCACACTTATACTCATTACATGGTAATATCAACACCTTAGCAAACTCTAAGGAACACTTGTGCAATGTATGGTTGGCATCTCATAATACCAACCCTACTAAGTGCCCCCTTGAAGCTCCCTTGGTCATGCATATCATCTTTAGACCTTATTATAATCATTAGTCACCAATAAGGAAATAGTCATGAACATTACTTTGAATACAAGGAAAGTCATTCATAACCACTAACCATTCAAGACACATGTATGCATTTTAATCTCATCATAACATAAAGGAACTATCCTACAAGATCCCACCAAGTCTACTTGTGCAATGTGGAAGTGAAGTAAGTAAACTCACCAAGAAGTCATTGTATAGCTCAAGTCTCATTCATTATCTTTCATTTAGGGAAGAATAGCCATAACTGACATAGACCATGTGAGCTACATGGAATCCGGTGTCATGTAACCCCACACCAAAAGAAGGTGTCCTACTTTCCTAAGGTAGGACTAAATGTATTAGCGTCTAGGTGGATCCACTAGCTAAGTCCTATCTTGGAACATAGTTATGGGATAGGGAGATTGCTTCTAGTAACCCTCCCTATTTCATTGGCGGAGGGGATTCCATCTCATGAGTTCACTTGGATGACCCTCACTATTGCATTAGTGGGAGGGCATTTACCTCATTGTCCATATCCACTCTGTGCTAAGCATTATTTCCCAAATTATACATGATTAAGTTTTGAATTGCATTTACATATGTGAAGGAATGCTCTATCCCTCATTCAATATAATCCATCAAAATAGCTCATAGAATCATTAAAGGTTAGAATGTACTTTCAACCTTAGAATCAACATTAGTGTGTGAGTAGGACTTTCACATTACATTCATAGTGTTTTCATGAGAAATAGACTTTCAATCAACACAATACATCACCATCATCCTAGACTATTCATGCATCATTAAGTGTAAGGGTAAGGGAAGAACAAGCTTTCAACAATTCCATACTTTACACATTAGTCATAGGAGATTTACTTTCTAAGTGAATCAAAAGGTTATACACAACATCCATCAACATGTACAAACCCTAGCAATTTACCCCTTTCAAGGTCATAAATCATGTCTCACAATTGGACCTAAAGATACTACAATAGGCATGAACAAAAAAAGATTCAATAACTAAATTCACATAGAAACAATTCATAGTAATCATCTTGCATCAATATACCCATCACAATACTTGAAATTGGGTCATGGGGGTGTTGATGGGTTCAAGGAGAATTTTACAATGAAAATCATCATTAAACATCAAATCATCTATAATATACTGCAATTAACATAATAAAATCGTTTTTAGGAAGAACCCATGGTTGGAATAGAAACCCTAGTTTTTGAACAATATACCAATTTCAAAATCAAGAGTTGAAGGCTTCATGAAGAAAAGTGTTCCATGAATCAAAGTCCCCATACCTTAATTGATGTTTTCCCACGAAATTGGAGTGAAAAGCTTGGAGCTTGAACCCTAATCTTGAGCTTCTTCTTTGTTCTTCAATGGAGTTTAGAGAGAATATTCTTGGGACGGAAGTGGGTTTGATTTTGAGTTTGTGAGTTATGAGAGTTAAAAGACATGTTTATTACTTAAAAATACTGTAATATACTTAAAACAACTAAAAATAACCGTCCCCCACCCTAACTTAATTAATTAGTTAAGTTACCAAACTACCCCCCACTTAGCCGACTTAAGGCAGCCTTCCCAGGCCCCATTTACAAGTCCCCGACCACGGGGTGTGGTTTGGACCACGGACCGTACTAGTCCCTCGTGGTTTGTGTCTGAGGTTGGCCTTTTGTCCTTGGTCCAGGACCCATCCACGAGCCCCCACCTACGGGGCGTGGTATGGTCCACGGACCTTACTGTCAAGGCATCAAATGGGGCTGTGACTAGAATTTTTTGTGGCTCAATTGAGGAGACTAAGTCTTGACTCATGACTCTCATCTATGAGGCGTGAGTCAGTCCATGCTTCGTGGTCCTTAGTTTCGTGGATGATGCTGCTTTTGGCAGCTTTTAGAGCAGCCCCTTGGCTCTCATCAAGGACCCTTGGGGGGTCCTTGTGGGAGCCATGCCTTGACGTTTAGGCACTAGGACCTTAGTACCAAGTTAGGGAAGTTATTTTAAGACTCTCACCTTACGTTTTAACTTCATTAGGCAACTAAACTACATGTTAGGCTCTAGCTTAGGTCATTAGATATACGGGGTGTTACATTATCTCCCCCTTGGGAACATTCGTCCCCGAATGTCGACCAATACACCAAACTAAGTTAGAAACTCTAAACCAACAGCCCATAATGCAGGAAACATCAAAAATGTGCAAAACTAACAATGCACCATTCACAACTTGCACTTTTCAAAAGGAGGAAACCTCAACTCCTTTTACAACATGGCCAATGCAATGCTAGAAAGTAGGAACTACTTCTAGTAATTCAATATGCATGCAACCCATCAATTCACATAAACATGGGAGGAACTAACTATCACGACCCGAGAGCACCCCCTAGTCGTAACACGGTGTACTCGACCCCGAAGGGGTCTTATAAAAGCCTCATAGCATTTATTCATCGCATAGGTATTAGAAATAGTACGGAATTAAAACTTTTTATTTAAAAACCATACAACCTAAAGACATTCATTAAAACGCAAGTGGAAGTCTATATCTCACATGTCCATCTTAGACACAATCTTTAACAATATAGGGACACGACCACTTTACAATCGAAGTCTTAACAATAGTCTTAAAACATGAAAGAACTAGAAACTTCTAAAAATACACTTGTCCTCGAACTATGAGGAAATACCACTTGATTTTTGGAAGAATAGCAATCCAAGCACTTCAATCTAGATAGAATCGTTCACTTGCCGGAACCTACACTTGTAGTAAAAATAACAGATGCTTTAAAAGGGGACATTTTGGTTAGAAACCATGCATGATACCACTTTTTTTGAAATATTATGAATAGTGGCATAAGAGACATCAAGTACAAATATAATCGTTATGCAAGTCATAACATCATTGAACAATATCAACATGTAACTCTTTCCCTTCACATCTAGCCTTCACCTCAAGTAACCCTCATGCTATACCTTGTGCAATGTATGGATAGCGTCCCATACCACCATCCACACCAAGGTACCACATTAGGGTCACCAAAAGTGAACTTAGCATTCCACCTTTCCATTTCGAATAATACTCATACACAAGAGACCAAACCTTTAACAAGTTATTTCATCACATAAGAACCATCACCTAAGACGGCCCCTAAGTCATACTTGTGCAATGTGCAAGTAGTATCCCATACTACTACTCAGACTAAGTACTCCTTTGAAATCACCATAGGCAAGGCACATTCAAATACAATAAGTCATAACAAGGAAGTAACTCATAATACAATCCAAGTATAGCATGCATCATTACATTAGACATTCAAATCAACATTCTTTATTAGCTTCATTTAGAGGACCTTCATACAATAGTCATTAAGACATAGAGAACTCACTATATCCCTCTTGAAGCCTACTCGTGCCATGTATGGATAGCATCTCATACTACTACCCACACTTCATAGAACTCCTCAAGAAATTATAATGTATATCTCACATGATGGGAATAAGCGTTTAACCAACATAGACCATGAGATCTAGATCATGGAATCCGGTGTCATGTAACTTAAGTGGATCCACTAGCTATCCTATGTGGGCACATAGTTAAGGTACATGGAGATTGCTACTAGATACCCCACCTCAACTTACGTGAGGGAATCCATCTCAAGAGATTACTACTAGAAACCCCGCCTCAACTCACGTGAGAGCTTCCATCTCATTCAATATCCTCTCGATGTTTAGCCTACATTCCCATAGAGTACTTTAGCATTCATTACATTAAGGGATAAGAGATTGTTGCCAGACACCCCGCCTCAACTCACGTGAGGGCATCTATCTCAACCCAATATTCATTCATTAGATAGCTTGTAGATTCAAAGATGAGAATAGCCTTTCATCTAAGAATCCCATTATCATTCATTAGTTTAAGATCAAGAATATCCTTTCAATCAACACATCATTAGTATTCATTAGATTACAATTGAGAATAGCATTTCAATAAGTACTTCATGATTCACATTATCATTGAACCTCATTCATTATTCATTCAAAAGTGTGTGTGTGTGAGAACAGCCTTTCACATAATCATCATTATTCACAAGTGTTAATAGAGAGATAACATTCATTCCTAACACAATTAGCTTCTAGACATGATCATTATTCATTCATCTAGATCACACACATACATCATATCACAATTATAAATAGTAAATAAACACCACCACCTTTCAAGTGGATCAACATCTAATTCACAATTCTAATTCAACAAGAAATTGATCATATCTTGCCCTTCAAGGGACATACCTCCAAATCACCAACACACCAACACACCAACAATATACTAAAATTTGATATACTTCAATAATCTAAAGCAATTTAGGCAAATTCAAATCACATACATTAATCATCAACAAACCCACTTCATAAAGGAACAATTTAGGAATTGAGAGAAATTATGGGTTCATAGAGTATTTTCATCATAAATACTCAATTAAACATCAACACAATCAATATATGCCATCAGAAACCATTTGAAATCGTTTGTAGAAAGAACCCATGAGATTGAGTAAAACCCTAGGTTTTTCCTGAACTTGAAAACTTTGAAAACTTCTTTGAAATTGACTCTAGGGTGAAAGCTAACCCTAGATGAAGGATCACCATACCTTTACTAAGATTCCCCAAGAAATTTGATGAAGAAACGTCTTGAACCCAAACCCTAGCTCCCATTTCTTCTTCCTTTTCTTTGGGAACTTCTAGAGAGAGAAATATTTGAGAGGAGGTGGGTTTCTTTTGATTCTATATGGAGTGACTTAAATGAGAGAATTCAAGTCTAAAAAGGTCTCAAAAGGTCTATATATAGTTGTTAGGAAAAGAATAGAATAAAAGGGACTTAACTTAGGAAAAGGACTAAGGACCCTTAAAGTTGTAACTTAAAAATTCTGCCCCTTCACGACTTACCTCGCCCAAATGCCCCTCTTGGCTCGCCAAGGGCACTAGGTGACTCGCCAAGTGCACCCTTGGCTCGCCCAATTTTCCAGTGAGCTCCCTTCTTGGGCAGTCCACTAGGCGATCTAGAGGGGGAGAAGGGAGACACGCCAAGCGGGTTGGCGAGCTTGCACCTAGCTCGCTCTTTGGTCCAGCATCTTGGCCAAATAGGGCAGCCACTAGGCAAGCACAAGTGCCCAAGGGCGGCTCACCCAACCCCTTAGGCGATCAAACAGCCCCATCTCCAAACATCCCCCCAAGGAAAAAGGCTTCTTTCACCCTATCTTGCTAGTCTAGGTCCTTGCTTGCACCCTAGGCTTCTACCTTTCTCCATTAAGGTTCTAAAACAGCCTAGACATCAACCTAAAGTCACACTAACCCAAACGTTAAGGCTCTAGTTCAACCTATCATTTTCTGAGTCATTACACTAACTTCTCCGACTCAAATAAGCTCAACCAATGATATAGAGACAACACATTATTAAGCATGTTCATCATTTCATCTCATGGAGTAAAAAATGTAATCATCATACAAAATGCAAATCAACATAAGGAATGTGTAAATCATGAAAACTCAATACATACTAAACATGAATTCTCACAAGAACATGCACAACATAGGGAAATCATGGAAAATCATACAACACACATGACTCCCAAACACTAAACTTAAGAGGAACTAGTTACCTCATGCTTGATTAGGAGTAGAAGGAAAAAGATGAGGATAACAGGACTTCATATCAGCTTCGTCCTCCCACGTAGCCCCCTCAACTAAGTGATTTCTCCATAGAACTTTAACGAAAGCTACTTCCTTATTTCTCAACTTTTTCACTTGCCAATCCAAAATCTCAACCGGGACCTCTTCATAAGAAAGGTTTTCATCAACTCCTAAACCCTCTAAAGGAAGGATGGAAACCGGATCACCAATACATTTTTTGAGCATGGAAACATGAAACACCGGGTGAACCGGAGCTAACTCATTTGGCAAGTCCACCTCATAAGCATCTTTCCCAATATGCTTCAAGATTTGGTATGGGCCCACATACCGGGGACTAAGTTTTCCCTTCTTACCAAACTTCATCACACCTTTCATAAGCGAGATTTTCAAGTAGACCCAATCACCAACCTCAAATTCAAGATCCTTTCTTCTATGGTCGGCATAGGACTTTTGCGGACTTTGGGTCGTGTTCAACCTTTCTATAATGAGTCAAACTTTTTCAATGGCATCTTAGACTAGTTCGGGACCAATTAGAGAAAACTCTCCTACCTCAAACCACCCAACCATAGATCTACACCTTCTTCCATATAGTGCTTCAAACGGAGCCATGGCAATGCTAGAGTGGTAACTATTGTTGTAGGCAATTTCTATCAAAGGAAGATGATCACCCCAATTACCCTTGAAATAAATCACACTCGCCCTCAACATGTCCTCTAAGGTTTGAATGGTACGTTCCGCTTGACCATCCATTTGAGGGTGGAAGGCGGTACTAAGTTTAAAATTGGTACCAAGTCCTTGTTGAAACGCCTTCCAAAAATGTGAAGTAAACTGAGTACCTCTATCCGATATGATGGACAAAGGAATCCCATGCAACTTCACTACCTCCTTGATGTACAACTTAGCATAGTCTTCCGCCGAAAAAGTAGCCTTGACGGGAATGAAGTGGGCTGATTTCGTCATCCTATCAACAATGACCCAAATAGAATCATGTTGCCTTCGAGTACGAGGCAAACCCACAACAAAATACATATTCACCTCCTCCACTTCCAAGTGGGAATATTTATATCTTAAAGCAAACCTCCCGGTTTCATGTGTTCGGCCTTGACTTGTTGACAATTTGGGCACTTGGACACAAAACCCGCTATATCCTTCTTCATTCCATTCCACCAATAGACTTTCCAAAGGTCACGGTACATCTTGGTGGCTCCCGGATGAATAGAGTATCGCGAACCATGAGCCTCTTCTAGAATTTTCTCCCTCAAACCATCAACATCCGGCACACACAATCTACATTGGTACCTAAGCACCCCATCTCTCCCTTGGGCGAAAACCTCAACAGACATGTTGAGAACCGATTCTTTCAATTCCATCAAAATAGGATCAACATGTTTCTTAGACTTCACATGAACTACAAAGGATGATTCGGAACTATGATGAACCACAACTCCACCCTTGGTGGAATCCACTAGTTGGACACCTAACTGGGCCAACCTATGCACATCACGAACCAATTCCTTTTTCTCATCTTCTACATGAGCAACACTACCCATGGACATTCTACTTAAGGCATCCGCAACCACATTAGATTTTATGGGGTGGTATAGGACACTCATGTCATAATCCTTCAAAAGTTCCAACCACCTTTTTTGTCGGAGATTCAAATACTTTTGGCTAAACACATATTGAAGACTCTTGTGGTCGGTAAACACATCTACATGTACCCCATAGAGATACTGTCTCCATACTTTCAAAGCAAACACCACCGCCGCTAGTTTGAGATCATTAGTTGGGTAATTTTTTTCATGTACCTTGAGTTGCCTTGAAGCATAGGAAATCAATTTACCCCGTTGCATGATGACACATCCCAAACCCACTTGAGAAGCGTCACAATATACTAGGAACCCATCGGTACCCTCCGGTAAGGTCGACACCGGAGCGGATGTAAGTCTATCCTTCAATTCTTGGAAGCTTTTCTCACAAGCTTCCGACCACACAAACTTTGCTTTCATTTGAGTTAAGGTCGTTAATGGAGAAGCCATAGAGGAAAAACCCTCAACAAACCTCCTATAGTAACCGGCCAAACCCAGAAAGCTTTTAATATCGGTAGGAGCTAAAGGTCTAGGCCAACTCTTGACCGCATCCATCTTATTAGGATCAACCTGTATACCCATGCCTGACACAATATGACCAAGGAAAGCAACCGACCTTAGCCACACTTGCTAAACTTAGCATATAATTGGTGGTCTTTAAGGACTTGCAATACTATCCTCAAATGCTTCATATGATCACCTTCACTCCTCGAATAGATCAACATATCGTCAATAAAGACAATCACAAACGAATCAAGATATTGCCTAAATACCTTATTCATTAGATCCATGAACGCCGCCGGGGCATTTGTTAAACCAAAAGACATGACTAGGAATTCATAGTGACCATATCTTGTTCGGAAGGCTGTCTTAGGAATGTCAACCTCTCTCACCCTAAGTTGGTGGTAGCCCGACCTTAAGTAAATCTTCGAAAAGTAACTCGCCCCTTGGAGTTGGTCAAACAAATCGTCAATTCTAAGGAGAGGGTACTTATTTTTTATAGTGACTTTGTTCAATTGGCGGTAATCAATACACATCCTAAAGGACCCATCTTTCTTTTTCACAAAAAATACCAGAGCACCCCATGGAGATATGCTTGGTTGAATGAAACCCTTGTCTAGCAAATCTTTGAGTTGTGCCTTTAATTCTTTTAATTCTGTCGGAGCCATCTTATAAGGGGGAATTGATATGGGTTGAGTATCCAGCAAAAGATCAATGTCGAAGTCTATTTCCCGTTCAGGAGGAATTCTGGGCAAGTCATCAGGAAAGACTTCCAGAAATTCCCTTACTATAGGGACCGATCTAAAGGAGGAGTCTCGGACTTAATGTTCTTAACTCTTACAATATGATATATACAACCCTTAGAAATCATTTTACAAGCCTTTAGACATGAAATGAAGTGACCTCTAGGGATTGAATTTCCCCCTTTCCATTCCAAAATGGGCTCATTTGGAAATTGAAACTTTACTACCCGAGTTCTACAATCAATGGAAGCAAAACAAGCATGCAACCAATCCATTCCCAAGATGACATCAAAGTCCAACATATCTAATTCTATCAAATCAACCAAAGTGACTCTATGAGATAAAGAGATAGGACATCTCCTATACACTCTTTTAGCTATAACTGAATCACCTACCGTGGTAGACACGGAAAACGGTTCTTTTAACTCTTTGGGAGACACTTCAAATTTCATAGCAACAAAAAGAGTAACAAAATATAAAGTGGCACCGGGGTGTAATAATGCATAAACATCAATTGAAAATACTTGTAACATACCGGTAACAATGTTCCCTTTTGATCACTTCTAGATTGGAGAGCATAGAAGCGATTCTTCTTGGGAGCATTGGCATTAGAACCACTTGGTGTAGTTTGGTTACCCTCTTTTACCTTGGCCACACGAGTTGGACAATCTTTCAATTTATGTCAACTTTTGCCACATCCATAGCACACACCCATTCCAGCAAGACATTTCCCCTCATGTTTCTTACCACACTTGGCACATGTAGGTCTCTCCATGGAAGATCCACCTCTATTGCCTCCTTGAGGCTTAGGGTTATACACCCTATCCTTGTTAGGTCATGGAGCACTGGAGGAGCCTTTGTTGGAAAACCTCTTTTTGAACCTTGGTCCACTTTGACCCTCAAACTTACCCTTAGAAGAATTACCATCATCGGACCTTGTCCTCTTTACCTCTTTATTCTTCTTCCTAAGCCTTGATTCCTCAACTTGTTAAGCATGAACCATCAACCTTGAGATATCCATGTTGTCATGGAGCATTGCCGCTCGGTACTCTTCTTCAATAGCATCGGACACACCGATGACAAAGAGACTCATCTCATCCCTTCAATTAGAAACCAAAGATGGGGCATATTTGGACAACTAAGAAAATTTCAAGGATTATTCTTGGACACTCATACCTCATTGGCGAAGGTTGACGAATTCCTCAACTTTGGCTTCCCTCTTCTCACGGGGGGAAAACCTATCAAGAAAGGTCTTCTTGAATACCTTCCAACTTCTACGCCCCGCCCTAATAGGTCTATTGTCCTTCCATTGATTGTACCATATTTGGGACACATCTTTCAATTGATACCTGGCCAACTTGACTTTCTCAATAGAGGTGACCCCCATAGCCTCCACTATCTTATAGACCTCCTTCAAGAACTCTTGTGGGTCTTCATTCATTTTGGAATCCAAGAAGATAGGATGGTTCATCCTAGTAAAATCTCTCAACTGTGAGGCCATGGTACACACATTGGGCTCTACCCAGGGCCTAACTTCTCGGTTGGCTTGAGTCGTTAGGGCTTGGGCTTGAGTCGTTAGGGCTTGAGCTTGAGTGGTAACGGCTTGAGTTTGAACCATCATGAGTTGGGTCAAAGTTTGAAATGCCATCCTTATTTCAACATTAGTTATGACCCCTTCATCATTAGGATCTTCAGGGTCTTGAGGAGCTTGAGGGCCTTGAGGATCTTGAGGAACTCCTACATTCACCATCTCTTCTACCCTTCTTCTTAAGTTCGCCCTTCTTGTATTCATCTCCTATAATCACAAGAGAAGGGTTAGAGGAAATGACTTCATAGAGTTAGAAATCTAAGCACGACTAAAGAATAATAAAAGGAGTGAAAGTTCCTAAACATCTTATAGCCTCTCATTCATAAGTGTGGCGCGCTTCCAACTCATGAAAAAAACTCTACTAGACGTCGTGCAAGAGACATCAACCTAAATATTATTCCCAAAACCTTATGCTCTAATACCGAGTTTGTCACGACTGGGGGCTACCCCCTAGATGTAACACGGCGTACTTGACCCCGAAGGAGTCTCATACAAGCCTCTAGCATCATCATTACATAAGACATAGAAAATAATGCGGAAAATTTAAAACTTTACAATCGAAGTTCAACTTCACTTTTCATAGAGGAAAATCATAGGAAATATAGACTTAGCCTCATACACCCTCTAAAACATATGAATACAAAGTTTTAGGGCTTAGCCCTTTACATCAACAAAAGTCTCAATATACGAGATACAAGATGAACTAAGAAATAGGAAATCCCATCCTCGAACTTGAGGACTCACCGCGACTTGGAAATAACCAATCCAAGTCTTCTTCATAGGAGAGTGAAATTCACCTAGTCGGAACCTACACTCATTAAAATGTAGAAGAAAGAAGGGGTTAGCACATAATATGTACTAAGTATGGAAACATGCATAAAATCCTTAAATATGACAAAAAGGACATATTTATTTGAAATGTATGCCTTTGTCAAGTCTATAACCCAACATACATTTACAATGTACAACACAAGCCACAATCACACGTATACTCATTACATGGTAATATCAACACCTTAGAAACCTCTAAGGAACACTTGTGCAATGTATGGTTGGCATCCCATAATACCAATCCTACTAAGTGCCCCCTTGAAGCTCCCTTGGTCATGCATATCATTTTTAGATCTCATTATAATCATTAGTCACCAATAAGGAAATAGTCATGAACATTACTTTGAATACAAGGAAAGTCATTCATAACAACTAACCATTCAAGACACATGTATGCATTTGAATCTCATCATAACATAAAGGAACTATCCTACAAGATCCCACCAAGTCTACCAATGTGGAAGTAAAGTAAGTAAACTCACCAAGAATTCGTAGTATAGTTCAACTCTCATTCATTATCTGTCATTTAGGGAAGAATAGTCATAACCGACATAGACTATGTGAGCTACATGGAATCCACTGTCCTGTAACCCAACATCGAAAGAAGGTGTCCTACTTGCCTAAGGTAGGAATAAATGTATTAGCATCTAGGTGGATCCACTAGCTAAGTCCTATGTTGGCACTTAGTTATGGGATAGGGAGATTGCTTCTAGAAACATGCCCTATTGCATTGGCGGAGGGGATTCCATCTCATGAGTTCACTTTGATGACCCTCACTATTGCATTGGTGGGAAGGACTTTATCTCATTGTCCGTATCCACTCGGTGCTAAGCATTATTTCCCAAATTATACATGATTAAGTCTTGAATTGCATTTACATGTGTGAAGGAATGTTGTATCCCTCATTCAATACAATCCATCAAAATAGCTCATAGATTTATTAAAGGTGAGAATGTACTTTCAACCTTAGATTCAACATTAGTGAGTGAGTAGCACTTTCACATTACATTCATAGTGTTTTCATGAGAAATAGACTTTCAATAAACACAATACATCATCATCATCCTAGACTATTCATGCATCATTAAGTATAAGGGTAAGGGAAGAACAAGCTTTTAAGAATACCATACTTTACACATTAGTCATAGGAGATTTACTTTCTAAGTGAATCAATAAGTTACACACAACTTCCATCAACATGTACAAACCCTGGAAATTTACCCCTTTTAAGGTCATGAATCATGTCTCACAATTGTACCTAAAGATACTACAATAGGCATGAACAAAACAAAAGATTCAATAACTAAATTCACATTGAAACAATTCATAGTAATCATCTTGCATCAATACACACATCACAATACTTGAAATTGGGGTCATGGAGGTGTTCATGGGTTAAAGGGGAATTTTACAATAAAAATAACCATTAAACATCAAATCATCCATAATATAATGCAATTAACATAATAAAATCGTTTTTAGGAAGAACCCATAGTTGGAATAGAAACCCTAGTTTTTGAACAATATACCAATTTCTAAATCAAGAGTTGAAGGGCTTCATGGAGAAAAGTGTTCCATGAATCAAAGTCCCCACACCTTACTTGATGTTTTCCCACCAAATTGGAGAGAAAATCTTGGAGCTTGAACCCTAATCTTGAGCTTCTTCTTTGTTCTTCAATGGAGTTTAGAGAGAGAATATTTTTGGGAAGGAAGTGGGTTTGATTTTGAGTTTGTGAGTTATGAGAGTTAAAAGATTTTTTTAATACTTAAAAATACTTTAATATACTTAAAACAACTAAAAATAACCATCCCCCACCCTAACTTAATTAATTAGTAAGTTACCAAACTACTCCCTACTTAGCCAACTTAAGGCAACCTTCCCAGGCCCCATTCAAGAATCCCCGACCACGGACAGTACTAGTCACTCGTGGTTTGGGTCTAAGGCTGGCCTTTTGGCCTTGGTCCAGGACCCATCCACGAGACCCCACCTACGGGGCGTGGTATGGTCCATAGACTGTACTGTCTAGGCGTCAAATGGGGTTGTGACTAGGAAGTTTTTGGGAATCAATTGAGGAGACTAAGTCCTGACTCCTGACTCCCATCTACGGGGTGTGAGTCAGTCCACGCTTCGTAGTCCTTGGTTTCGTGGATGATGCTGCTTTTGGCAGCTTTTAGAGCAGCCCTTTGGCTCTCATCAAGGACCCCCCAAGGGTCCTTGTGGGAACCATTCCTTGACGTTTAGGCACTAGGACCTTAGTACCAAGTTAAGGAAGTTATCACTACAAGAAAAAGGCTCTATAGCGAAGGGAAAACTAGTCCTAAAAAGTAAGATTTTGGTCCCTAAAGGTCAATAGAGACCAGAAAATCTGGTCGCCACCTCGTCCCTATAGCTTCCGTCGCTAAAGCACATTAAGGACGAGGTAGACTAGCTGGTCCTTAAATTGTGTTTACGACCAGCATTAAACTGGTCTTTCAAATTGTTTTAGGGACTGTATTTCGGGTCCCTAGAGAGATCTCAGGGCCACCAAAAATCTGGTCCTAAAAACACTTTAGGGACTATTGTAACACCCCGTATCTGAAACAGACCAAAAAATGCAGATTTTGAGAAGTTGCAGGTGCAACTTACGGTCACCATCCACGGACCGTAGGTCAGATCACGGCCCGTGCTGGTGGTCCGTGGTTCACCACTGAAACCTATCCCAAAATCAGCTCAGAAAAATCGACTAAGTCTCGACCCACAGACAGACCTACGGTCCGTAGATCAGACCACGGACCGTGGTCGGTGTCCGTAGATCGAGACCTTCTTTGCCCAGCCTCTGACACAAACTACGGTCGACCAGCACGGACCGTCTTTCGATCCACGGTCCGTAGGTCTGACCGTAGATGAGAGTCAACATCCAGTTAGCTGAAAATTGTTAATGGGTCAACTTCAGATGGTCATAACTTTTATTACAAAATTAATTGTGTGTCCCATGAACTATATTATGATAGATAATTGAATTATCTTTCCAACGCCGCCGAGTTTGCTAAATTCTGACCTACGAGTAAAAAGTTATCCTCGTTTTAGTGAAGGCATGTCGAGCAGGCTCGACTTACGGACCCAATCTACGGACCGTAGATTGACCTACGGCCAGTAGGTCCAATCCGTAGGTCACTCCGACAGCAGTTAAGTAAGGGGTCTTTTGGTCTTTTCCTATTTCGTTTAACCCCTAAGATACGTCGTTTAGACCCTAAATCATGAGATTTTAATCAGTTTAAACCTAGGAACATAACTAGGACTTACCTAAGTCAAATCATTAATCAAACTTAGAAGAATTAGAAC
>JAJOOO010080981.1:0-10612 GCA_029582685.1 Solanum piurae
ACCACTATGAGCCCTAGTGATGATACAACGTTTTACCTCACGTTGCCCAAGGACCATCCTATACCTTGCCGTGATATAGGACCTTACTTAACTTAGTGGATCCACTAGCTTAACTTACGTGATCATCTAAAAAGTATGACCCGTTGAATCCCATGTTTGGCTACATGGTTCTTATGGAGAGTTGAGTTAATATGAACTCGTGTCCCCAATTCGGTGCTCAATACTACTCCCAAAATAAACTTTAGCTCATAAGTGTTTTAAACACATCTTTCTTTAGTTTGAGATAATTGCTCAAAGCTTAGCCCAAAGGCTCTATTGGAAAACATAGTTCCTTTCTTACTTAAATGTAAAACATTTATAAACTTCTTTGGGAATACTTAATTCCATAATAACTTTTGAGAAATGAACTCAACTTTATACTCTTGGCTTAACTTGAACTTGACCCTTAAAACGAAGTTAAAACGTTCAATAAAGACTCTTGAAAAATCTTTAAAAACTTGCTTCGACTTGCTTCTCAACTTCTCTTGACTTTGATCCTAACTTTTCCTTGAATTGGATTATGGATTCAAGGTTCATGATTTGTGATAGGAGGGGTCTCTTGATGTTTATGAATAGTTTCGATTAGCTAAACTTGAGAAAATTTACGAAAACACCATCTTGGAACAAGTCCACGACGCGGAGATGCTCCTAAATAAATGCTCGCAAAATTTAATTTGAAACAGTGGAATCCACGTCCTGTCCGCGACGCGGAGCATATTTTTGTTCACAGGGGGAACAAGTCCGCGACGCGGACTTGTTTCATGCAAGCAACCCGACTTTTTCTCCTTCATTTTTCCAACTCTAAACCCTCTTAACTTCAAAGGTTCCAGCCCCAAACACTTAGAATCATTAAAAATCCTTAATATACAATAGTTTCAACTCGAAATCACAACCGGAAGCATGCACCAAACCAACAAGAAACTTCAACAACACAACCACAAACTTCTACAAACACAACCAATCTTTCCTTGGAATTAAAACAAGTATGGCATGTGGGGGAAAGAACCAACCCAACACTATGATCTCACATACCTAGTAGGGATCACCCCCGACGATATCCACGACGATCTTGACGAACTTAGCTTCTTCTTCTCCTTTCTCCTCTTCTCTCATTTTCTCTCAAGAACCCTAACTCTCACTTTTAAAAGGGAAAACTGATTTAAAATCAGCCTAGACCCTTAGTATAACCAAAAGAAATGGTTAGGGAAAATACCAAACTACCCTTAAAATTCCGAATTAAACTGCCCTATGCCAACAACCCAACTTCCAAAGGGGATAACTCACTCATACGAACTCGGAATCGAGCAAACTTGGCGGCGTTGGAAAGATAATTCCAAGGGATTTGCAAAAATAACTGGAAATACACCTAAATCATCCTGAGCTAGGAGTTATGACCGTGTGAAGTTGGCCAAAAACTCACTTTTTCCCATACTTAACTAAATTTACAGATTTTTGATTCTTTTAAAAAAATGACTATTTCCAATTTCAAGCTTCTTCATAGTTATTTCAAATTGCAAGATGTTAAAATGATCAATATGGATTTCATCACAGTTTTACCTAGGTCCCGCAGGTAGCATGATTCTATTTGGGTGATTTTTGATAGAATGATGAAATCAACCCACTTTTTACCGATAAAGACTACCCATTCAACAGAAGATTATGCTAAGTTGTATATTCAAGAGGTAGTCAGATTCATGGAGTTCCGGTATCTATTATTTTCAGATAGAGGGGCACAATTTACTTCACAGTATTGGAAGTCATTCTAGAAAAACTTGGGTTCAAAGGTTAACTTGAGTACTGCTTTTAATCCTCAGACAAATGGTCAAGCAGAGCGCACTATTCAGACTTTATAAGATATGTTGAGGGCATGTGTGATTGATTTCAAAGGAAATTGGGATGATCACCTACCTCTCATTGAGTTCGCTTACAATAATAGTTACCACTCTAGCATCCAGATGACTCTTTATGAAGCTCTTTATGACAAAAGATGCAGATCTCCTATTGGATGGTTTGAAGTTGGTGAAGCAGGGTTGATAGGACCAGACTTAGTTTATCAAGCTATGGAGAAAGTGAAAGTCATTCAAGAAAGTTTGAAAATGGCGCAGAGTCGTCAGAAATCCTATACTGATGTTAGGAGAAGAGAGTTAGAGTTTGAAGTAGATGATTTGGTATACTTGAAAGTTTCACCCATGAAGGGTGTTATGAGATTTGGTAAGAAGGGGAAGCTTAGTCCCCGATATATTGACCCTTACAGAATATCCAAAAGGATTGGTAATGTAGCTTATGAGTTAGAGCTACCCCAAGAGTTATCAACGGTCTATTTGGTATTTCATATTTCCATGTTGAAGAAGTGCATGGGAGATCCTTCAGTTATCATACCAACTGAAGATATTGGTATCAAGGATAGCTTGTCTTATGAGAAGATCCCTGTTCAGATTCTAGACTGTCAGGTTCGCAAGTTGAGGACCAAGGAAGTGGCATCAGTTAAAGTTCTTTGGAGAAATCAGTTTGTTGAGAAAGTTACTTGGGAAGCTAAGGAGGATATGAAGAAGAGATATCCATATCTCTTTGAGCCCGGAGAAATTCCAGACCAAGGTACTAATTCTCTTCTTAGTCCTCTTTAATTGATATGCTTAATGTGTTAGATTTGCTTGTTGGATGTTTGAACTGAATATTTGACGTTATGCCCTTAGCCTACTGAGGGTAATCTCATTTGAGGACGAATGTTTCCAAGGGGGAGATATTGTAACACCTCTCTATTTGAAAGAACTAGAAAGAACTAGAATTTGGAAGAAACCATTTTTGGAAATAATTAAATTTGGAAAGTTTGACAAAATTAAGCTAAGGATGAGTTTTGGGTCAACTTCAAACTAGCATAACTCATAGGTCAGGATGATTTAGGTGTTCTACTATATATCGTAGGTAATATCTTTGAATTATCTTTCCAACGCCGCCAAATTTGCTTGATTTCGAGTTCGTATGAGGGAGATATGTCCATTCAAAGTTGGGTTGTCTAGATAAGAGAAGTCAAAACCGGATTTTAGAAGGGTATTATGGTCGTTTCACTACCCAATTAATTAAATTCTTTTTTGGTAATTAATTTGGGGTCTAAACTGATTGGATTCATTTTACGCTTTACAAAATTAAGTTAGGGTTTTGAGAGAAGAGAAAAGAAGAGGAGAAATGAGTAGACGAAGCAAGGATTCATCGCGTTCTTGAAGTTAAGCTCGTCGATTTCACCAAGGGGTGATCCCTACGAGGTATGTGAGATCACATAGAGTTGGGTTAGTTCACCCACGCGTCAATCATGATTTTATTCAGCGAAATTGTGTGCTTGAAAGTATAGAAATTGAGTTCTTGATGGATTTGTTTGAAGTTTCTATTGGGTTCTTGATTGTTGAAGTTGTTGTGAAGTTCTTGATCTAAATTCATGAAATTAGATGCCGTTTTGAGTAGATTCTTGCATATCTTGGTTATGTAGTCGAATCTAAGTGTTTGGGAAAAGAACCAATTGAATCTAGAGGGTTTAGAGTTGAAAAACGACCAAGGAAATTCGTCAAAAATTTGGAAATAGGTCTGGGGTGTCGCGCCACTCATATCGCCCCAAGACAGAGTCTGAAGTTAGGGCTCTGGGGCGCTGGGCTAGCCAGTGCGCCCCAACCCAGACTCTGAATTTTGTCTCTGGCGCCACTCAAAGCGCCAGGGACGCCATGTCTTCTACCATTTCCCACTTCTTTTCGTACGAGTTCCCTTGAAGCGTACCTATGTTGTCTAGTTGATTTATACACTCTAAGGTACGTCTAAAAAACATGAAATCATTCATAACATGAGACCATGAGCCTTGAATCCATAATTCAATTCAAGGAAAGTTAAGAGTCAAGTCAAGAAAAGTTCATAGAGTTTTCCAGAATTCTTTTACAAACGTTTTAACTTTGTTTTAAGACTTGAGTTTTGAGTTGAGTAAAGAGTAAAGATTGAAGTTTATTTCTTCAAAGAGTATATCGGGGCTATGTATTCTCAAAGAGTAAATATTTTAACATTTTAAACAAGAGAGGAAACACTGATTTCCAAGAGATCCTTTGAACTAGTTTTTGAGTAATTATCTCAAACCACAAAAAGAGTTTTTCTTTGTTTTTAAACATATGAGCTGATTATTTTGGGAGTAGTATTGAGCACCGATGTGGGGACAAGTTCATAAAAACTCAATGTCTCCATAAACCATGTAGCCAATGTGGGTAGAAAAGGGTCATACTTTTTAGATAATTCTTTAGTGCTTTTTAGCATAGCCTAGTGGATCCACTTAGTTGAGGCATCCTATATCCTGGTAGGTTATAGGACAGTTCTGGCAGTGTGGGCGAGATGTTGTATCATCACATAGCTCATAGTGATGATTGTTGGTTAGAGAAACTCCCATAGAGTTACATTACTTTATTATATATGTATATTGAGTTGTTTCTTAGTGTTTTAAATGCTTTATATATACTGCATCTTACTGTAGTTTAATTCTGCATTTGAGTTGAGTATCCATGATTGAGTAAAGTTGAGGTAAGTGTTCTTTCAGAATTCATTTCAAGCTTATGTCATGTTTAGTTTTCCCCTCGCATGCTCGTACATTCAATGTATTGATGTCATTTGGCTTGCATTATTTTATGATGCAGATACATGTAATCATGATCAACATCCAGTGCCCTGCTGATCCAATTTAGAACTCAGAGTCAGTTGGTGAGCCTCATTGGTTTTCGTAGGATCCCATTTTCATTGTTTTAGTATTTCAGTTGTTAGGATGGTAGGGGGTCTTGTCCCGACATCCCTCATTGTGTTTAGAGGCTTCATAGATAGATAGTTATAGTTCTTTGGTCTTTACATTTTCAGTTGCTTATGTTAAGACTTGAGTTGCCATTTTGGCTAAGTTGAATGTTATTTTCTAAACATTCTCAGTTTATCTATTCATACAGTTTATTTAAGATTGTATTTAAGTACATTTTCTATTAAGTAAGTCTTCCGATGAGAGTCTAGCAGGCCAAGGGTTCATTTGGGGCCAGCAATGGTTTTAGAGTGTTAGCCACGTCCGGGGTGTAGGCTCGTGGCATGACAAAAATCCCCCAAATCACGACCACTCGACCAATGAGTTGCGACGCCGACGCGAGGTAGCCAACGACCACACTCCTCGTCCCTCGACCTCCAGTTCACAGTCGACCTCTTGTCCTCGAACATGTTGTGTTGTTGTCCCATCTCGCAGGCTCGCATGAGTTGCATACTCACAGCCCACAAATTGTACTGTTGCAACCTTGAAGCTATATATTCCCTTATTTTTTTCTCGTATCAGTTTTGCATTTTCAATTGGCAAAACATTGTTTATTAAATTTGGTTAAATCGAAAATCTATCCGAAATTGTGATAACCGAACCAAATCAAATTTATTTCAATTTGGTTTGGTTTCACAGTTTTACCAAACCGACAACCAAAAAAACAAACCGAACTGAATCGACCAAATGCCCAGCCCTAATTGTATCAGAAAGCTAAATTACAAAACAAAATAAACTAGATACATTGAGACTATGTTCATTTGGTAACGATGAGCGTGATAATCCAGATCCAATCTTTTTCTCCTTTTTTTTGAACGCTTTTTCCACAATTGATTTAGAGGCGGGAGATACATCCTTCTTCAACTTTGACTTCTCTAATCTCATATTCTTCATGAATAATGGATTGTTTGATACATTGAAAACTTGTGCCTTTAAGAATCAAAATAAACATGATAGAAAACTTGTGCATTTGATAGAGACGAACGTGATAAGGCTGAACTGACTCCCCCCCCCCTTTTGAGCATTTTTTCACAATAGATTTAGAATTCGAAATCCTTCTTCGACATTGACTTCTCCAACTCCAGATTCTACATGAATAATGGATCGTTTATTTGTTTACATTTATTTTCAACAAAATCATCACCATCACAATCAAAGATGGAACATACATTATCTTGAGTAGTTGAAACTAATCGGGTAATCCCAATACTAAAAGATGAAGCATCTTCCATATGTATCCGAATTTTGTAGATGAAAAAGCAATTTTTTTTTATAAAAAAATAACGACTATGATGAACTAGAAAGAAAAGAATGAATTAAACAGAAATATTTCTTGATTAACTTGAAATCAATTAACCGGAAGGAGAAAATATTTGAAATTCAAAATAGAGTGATAAAGGTAACTGGTGATATAGTGGAGTGATTATAGGCGTTAAAAAGGGAAGAAAATCATGGGGTTGGAAGTTTGAAAGTTATGTATCTGGAAAAAAGAGAATTTGAGAAAAAAAAAAGGATTTTTATAATTTTTTGGAATAGTAGGGAATAATAGAAAATAAGAAAAAAAAATAGTGTGGCTAGGTAATTTTTCCAATGTTTTGTCCAAGTGGAGGTGAGGTGATAATTTTTTTAAAATAAAAGAGAGAGTGTAGTACATACCATAAAGAGAGTGTAATTAATAAAAGAGAGAAATGCGTTTCTCAAACTAATAAGTGATAGTTTAGGTATGAAATTTACACTTCGAATAGTTTGGGTATGAAAAAAAAGAAGATATAGTTTAGGCGTAGTTTTTGACACTTATCTCTTTCTTTTGTTATGATATTATTACTTTACTCTATATAATAAGCGGCAATTTGAGGATCTTGGGGTCAAGCAGGTTGTTTAGTCATTTCCCAAGCTCCTCACATGTTATTACTATTCAATCATTTCCATTATTTATATTTAGTAGTTTTGTTTCAACTTATTTATTGTACTTTCATTTTTAATGTGTTATATATTTAAATTACAAAAAAATTACTCTATAAATTCAATAAAATAGCAAATTAAAATATTTTTAGAGCATAATAAAATATTCGTTTACTATAGAAATTTTACATGTGTCACATAAATTGAGACATATAGAGTAACATGTTATTTTAAAATTTCATTAAAAATGCGGTAAATCACAATACTTAACAACTTAAACTATATAAAAATGAGAGGATAGTCACATAAATTGTGACAAATGGAGTAATATATATTGGGTTGCTAGGATCAATCAGAGAATTCTACAATATCTCCTTCAACTTCAATTTCCTCTATTTATATTTAGTACCTTATCTGTTTTAATTTATTTGTCTTACTTTGTTTTTAAGTATGTTATGTATTTAAAACTTACGAAAATATAGTATTATAAATCACAATAATTAACAACTTTAAAAAATTAAAAAATATATTAAAAATTTGGTTGACTCTTGAAATTTCATATGTGCTCACATAAAAATTGGGACAAGAATAACATATATTATTTGGTATTTAATTTTTTTTTAAAAGTACTACAAATTACAATAATTAACAATTCAAAATATTTAAATTGAGGCAAATAAAGTAACATATATTGGGTTCATCTTTGCACGGACTATTGAATCTAGTTTTAATTAGGGGAAATTACGTGTATAATGAAACATATACTAGTTAATTAGTTAGTTTAGCTATAGTTTCCATTAATTACCACTTGCAGCTTACTTTTAGTTATAATTACGTTCGCCTCTCTACTCTCTTGCCTCTCTACTCTTTTATACATATACATATACATATACAATTATATGAAAGATATACAAATACAATTCGTCTTTCTCTACTCTCTGCTCTCTCTCGCTTGTCTCTCTCCTCCCTCTCCCAATCTTGCTTGCTTCTCGTTACCCTCTCCAAATCTCACTCTCCAGATAACAAATATATATGTATACCAATTACATATATACCATTATCTGACATATATGCACACACACACACACATATATATATATACACAATTCGTCTCTCTCCACTCTCTGCCCTCTCTCACTCGCCTCTCTCCTCCTCTAACATGTAGCTACGACTCGTAATTAGCAAACTTTAGCTATGGAGCAAAATTAAGTTTATTTTAGTGGTTATTTGTGTAATTTCCTCTTTTAATTATAGATAGGGGGAACATAATTAGAATATTTAATTTTTAAGGTATAAACTAAAATTATTCTTTTAAGTCTAATAAACTCGAAACACGCCCAACTTATTTTGAGCTCTCAATTCTCTCTCTCTCAGTATATTTTTTTTCTCTTGTTTTATATTGTTGTTATAGTATGATACATTTTGATTTTAAACAATTTTGTGATGCTTATATATCTTGAAAGTATAATAGATAAAGATAAAAAAGATTATGCAAATTGCTATAAAATAGTTAAATTTTAACCACATGTTTAACAACTAGGGGCGGAGCTACGGTGACTCTAGGGTGTCTAACGGGACATTTTTTAACGAAAAAAATACACTATAATATATATATAGTGTATATAGTATTTTGGACACTCTAAAAACTAAGGAAACCCGTAACGCAATGGATTAAGTAATCACAAAACTACATGGTGCCAAGGTTCAACTCCTGGCGTCAGGACTCATTCCTTTTATGATTAGGTCTAATAAGTAATAATTTTTTTTATATATATAAAATAAAAAGAATTATATCCTAAAGTTTTAACACCTTTTCCTTGTTGAATAATATTTTCTTCCTCTATAAATAGGATACTCATTTACCCAAATTATATTACAATATTATTGAGAATAAGGATCTCAATAATTCTCTATCTATTTTTTCTTATCTTTCTCTTATTATGTAACAAAAATAACAAAATCAATATTTTAGTTTGAAGTTTCAATGGACTTGAGGAATAATTTTAATAGAGTACCGATAAAAAGTTCGACTTCTCTAAGTCAATCAAATAAAGAAACAATGGTAGACCAAATAGAGATGTCGTCACATTCTTCTCAAAAAGCAAGTCTTGATTTAAATGCTCTGGAACTTGATCCAGCTAAAAGAACTTAAAGCTAAATATTATGTAGTTTGAATTTAATTTTTTTGGAACATTTATTCATAAATTTTTTAATTAAAATATTACATTGTTCGATTTTAAAATTTTCAGTGCACCCATTCACCAATTTTTTTCTTTGCTTATGTAATACTTGAACACCTTTCCTGAAATTTCTGGCTCCACCACTGTTAGCAACTGGATTCTTCACACATAGTGACTACAATATTTATATGGGAAAAAACAACTAATCCTACAAAAAAATTCACCATTAATTTCGTTTAAGTAAAATGAAGAGATTAATCGGACAACATTGAAGTCTGAAAAGGAAAAAGAATAGATAAAAAGATGTTGAAGTTGATTAGAAACCAAATTATAGGGTCAAATATTTTTTGTTTATGTATAAACAATAATTATCTTTATTAAACATGTTGTTGTGTACATTTAAAAAGGAATTTGTGCAAGTTTCATCTAAATAGTTTGTTGTTGTTGTTTATACAGAAATGTTGAACTTTGAGAAAAAATATTTGGCATAATACATAAAGAAGCCTTTTAACCTGATTTCAACTGTCATCTATACCTCTCAATTTTGGGTGTACACAAAGGCACTCAAACTTGTGTAAAATGTAGAAAGTAGACACACATTTTACATGACATAATTCATGTAAGACGTCACATAGAACACAAAATTGACATGTAGAATGCCACGTAGAACGAATGTGTCCAGGGGCGGATGTACAGTGCTTCCAGGGGGTCATCCGACCCCTCTCGGTAAAAAAATTACACTATATATATAAGATTGATTTTTTTATGTACATGTATATATTTAAAATTGAACCACCTGAATATATATCAAAGGAGTAGCCCAATGGTTGAGGGGGTTCAAGATTTTGCTCAAGTGAGCTTTGGGTCGCAAGATCAATTCTAGGCAACAACTTTTTTTTGTTGTTGTAATTTTTAGCGATTTTTTATAGGTTTTTTTTAATTTTAAAGTTAAAGATAGGCCAGACCCATTTTTATTGAACAAAAGGGGGAAAAACGCCCAGATCAGCCCATGTCCATTAAAGGACAACAAAGCCTAAATTAAAGCCCTAAATCATTATTTCTAATTACAAAATAGGAAACTACCCTAGCAAAGAAAATCAGCAAAATAGAGAAATTTTCAACCATTGAAAATTTAGAGACGTTGAAAACCAAGCTTGTTGTTGCTGCTAGCCTGTTGCCTGCTGCTTGTTGCCGCTGGTGGAGGAGTGGTGGTCCTCTTAATTTCATTCTCTCCTTCAGGCTCCATTTGTGATGGCAACCTCTGTAAGTTTTTTTTTTGTTTTTTCAGAATTCTCTACTTTGATTATGGTATTTGTTGATGTGCTATTTCATTTAGCTAATTGAACTCGGATATTCACTTCTCTTAACAATTTTTTATTTTTCATATGAAAATTTCAATTCTATTCACTGATTATGAAAGTTATAATTTTATTTGTTTGGCTTATTTGTTGATTTTATATGTTTATTATGGACATTCAACATTTGTTAAGTGGATATTAACTTTTATTTATGAGATTCAAACTTTTGTTCATTGTTTATAATTTTGTTTTGGTCCTTATTGCATATTTAATTTTTGTAAGTTCTCACTTAATTTTTATTACGATTCAGTCTCAATATTCAGTGAAGAAGTATTTTACACAAGTACCGAAATCAACTTTAGCCTCTCAAAGTCATAGTCAATCTAATC
>JAJOOO010080984.1:0-30466 GCA_029582685.1 Solanum piurae
CGGCTTTGCTCATTCATGCCTTGAGGTTGTTTGATATTATGCCTAAATCAACTGACCTTTGCACAGTCGATTATGCCATCTAAAATGACAGATTTTTACATGGTTCTAGAGGACACAATGCAAATTGCAGACACTATAAACTTGAACAAACAACCTAAATACATAAGGTTAAGTGAAAAAAAGATGGGATCAAATTCTTTACCTCACTTCACATGTATTGATAAACTCTAAATGCCTGCTAACTTTAGGTTCCCCAACTTTAGGTAAATTACTACTGCCATGATGTTAGGGCTCATGTTATAGGTTGATATTTCTTTGCTTTTTCTAATGATAAAAGTACTTACATAATATAACGTGATGTTGCTTTCTCATTCTTATTGGAATGTGTTGGAGCAAAATACATTTTAGTATTGTAATAATAATATTAATTTATATGAGTTAGTGGTAGAATGTGACAATAAGTTCTTATGAAACTCATATAACCTCTAATACATTATTTGTCCATTATTCTACCTCATTATGCTTTGTAACTCATGTAACCTGAAACAAACTCAATTCCAACAGTAGCACTCTTATATATATTAATCATTGAATACAAGTTACAATGTAGAATACAAGTTACAACGTAGAATACACACAACAAAGTAACAATACACTAACTAAGGAGAGATAAACCAAGAAAGAAGTAACCAGAAAGGGATGAGATACAAGACCATAGAAAGGAGATGAGAGGATCAGAAAGCCAAAGCTTCACATAGTAGTTTGCATAACCGTTCTTCTAACTCCTAGTCCTTTTTAACAAAGTGTAAATGGGACTGGATCCCAAATAAAACTCTCTAATAGATCGTAGGTCCTTACGGGGTCAATTTGGTTCACAACAATACTCTCACCCTCAAAAAGAACCTTGTCCTCAAGGTTCATGTCAGGAAACTTCATTCGGCAACTTGGAGAACTATAATTGCCTTGGCTGCTACAGGTGAAAACCATTAGGAATAATATGATGATTTTGTTGGCAGCTTTGAGGATTGCAGAATTAACTCCATCACTCTTGCTTAGCTTATGAACCTTCATCACTTTGTACAAGATAGCATGGCAAAGATGTATAATAATTTGAGATGTGTCCAAAAGATTAAACCACCTAATGATGTCATTCAAACTTCCATATATCATGATTTTGATCTTAGAAACGTTATTGGCAGCAACACGAGGAACAAGTGACATATTAACTAACAGAAACTCATTGATATAGCTAACAAATTCTGTGATGTCCTCGCTCCATTCGTTTTCAACATCAATTCCTTTTCTATCAATTGATATATGATGCAAATGATACTTCTTAACATACTCCAAACCGTTAAAGTTAAAATTGTCCCCTTTCAAATACCGACAAACAGTTTTAGAAGCTCCTTCTCCCCTATGTCTCTCCATTGCAAAGCCATAATGTAATCTACGGAGCACAACCAAATCTACCCTCTCAATGACACCATAAAATGTGTAACCAGTAAGGTGCACAACTTGAAGTTTCACTTTATATCTATTTCGTAACTTTAATACCTTCCACTCCTGTAATATGACAGCAAGTACATTAGTTGCAGGCTGCATTTTACTATTTAAATTTGCAGCGTATAGATGAGCATTTGTCCTGAAATTAACCCCACCAATTATGACAAGCCCATCGAAGTCGAATTTCAGTTCTATTTCTACATATTTCTCAATTTGGGCTAGGAAATTCAATAGGAAAACTGAGAAAGGTGGCTTTGGAAGTGGTCGTGGCAGCCGAGGTTGAAAAGGTTGTACCCAAAGAGAGACCACGAAATGAGATAACACACTGTCAAAAGGAAATGCACCACAATCAAGAAACTGACCAGGATTAAAGTGAATATGTCGCGAAACAGTCCTTGATTTATGAATTAGACCAAACATAGCACACAAGAGTTTAACAACTCTATTGACCGGAATATTTGGTGACTGCTTGGAGTAACTTTCAACAAATTCTTGAAGCATTCTCTGTACGTTCTCCTCCATAAGATTCTCTCTCGATTTAGACAATAAGAAATCATAATTATTTCTCCCCTGCCAAGTATCCACCCAATTGCAAGAATTTCTCAAGGTTGATATAATAAACTTATCATGATCCAAGTCACTCGAGGCAACACAAAATACCAAACTATATATAGTAAGTAAACTGGAGCCAGGATCAAATGGAAACTCTAAGCCAAATTGATCAGGTGGAAAAAGATTCAAAATCAAGAGAATCACATCATGGCCAAGTCTACTGGTTATACCTCTAGTTATAAGGTTGGGATAACTGCAAGTTGAAGGAATTGAAGACATCTTCTTCCAGCATTGAGAAAGCCCGAGTCCACGTTGAGGGCAAACTTTTCCATCTCTGATGGTAACAATTTCTTCTTCATCATTCTTGTCTTCACTTTTAGCATCATTTTCACAATCAATTGCCTCAGCAATAGGAGAGACAAAATATGCCAGATCATTAGGAAAATATGCCTCAGTAGTATCTCCTATTGTCAACTTACACATCTTGTGGGGATCCTCAACTTCAAGTTGACTAAGCTTACATAATATATCAATGGAATTTGCGTCTGTGGGTCTTTCAGACAAGTCATCAAACACCTTGGGTGCATTGGTTTTGTTGTTGCCTTTAGATTGCTCGTCACACCATTGCGGCAAAGGTGAGTTGATTATATCGTTCCATTGCGGAGGAACATATGCAATATCAGACGCGAGTACATTAAAGTCACCATATCCCGACGAGACATCCTCAAAACGACTTTGGTAGTTAATCACGGAGGTTACCTGCTGATTATTGAGCAAGTGACATCTTTGTGATTCGAGATGCTGTTTACGAAATCGAATCATTACCTTCGCAGTAAAGTGTTTCCAATTTGCCAACTGCTTGTTCTGAAAAAGCCATAGAAACCACTCCAATGCTTCCCCATCGAGATACAATGATGCGAGAGATAACTTGTACTTTTCTGCGATTTCATAGAATTCAAAGTAGTGTTCAGCTTGGAAAATCCATGCCTCTGGATTATCACCACAGAACCGTCCAAAATTTATGGATGTGTACTTATGACGAAACATCGGTGGTGCCGGAGATAGATCTCTATTCTCATTCATCGGAACTTTGTTTTGGGGCCTGGCAGTGCCAATTTTTCCAACCAACCCCTGTAATATTGAACGAATTTCAGACATTTCCTTTGACCACAAATCCTTATATATATTTATTTAAAAAAAAAAAGCACTCTTATATATATTAATCACTGAATACAAGTTACAATGTAGAATACGCACAACAAAGTAATAATACACTAACTAAGGAGAGATAAACCGAGAAAGAAATAACCAGAAAGGGATGAGATACAAGACCATAGAAAGGAGATGAGAGGATCAGAAAGCCAAAGCTTCACATAATAGTTTGCATAACCGTTCTTCTGACTCCTAGTCCTTTTTAACAAAGTGTATATGGGCCTGGATCCCAAATAAAACTCTCTAATAGACCGTAGGTCCTTACGAGGTCAGTTTGGTTCACAACATAACCTCCCAGACATAATTCCTCTATTCATTTACCCATATTATTACCCACATTCTTCCTATTCATTGCAAGAAAGAATTCCTCACCTATAAACCGTGGTGATCTTACTTTGTTTTGAGTACAAGGATATATATAATGAAAAAGATGAGAAGTATGAGAAAATATTGTAGTGTGTAGTGAGGTTAGTGTAGTGAAAGAGAGAGAGAGACAAAGAAACTGTTAAGTCTTCAATTAATTTACTATATAAAAGAGAGTACGTTTATATTGAAGAAAAGTGTTCTAATGGTTGAACTTTGGACTCTTCAACTAATCCGGAGTTGTTTGAGTTATACGACGTTGTTGGGATGTTGTATATTGGAGGGAACAAGTCAAGAGTTATACTACTGGATTTGTGTAGATTATATTGCAATGGGCTAATATCTTTAAAGAGAGCGAGATATTTGCGCCGCAATCTGAATTTATTTTTTATTCATTTTATTTTCAGTTGTAATTTATTACAATTTGTGGTATATACACAAATAGAATGTAAATTTTGACCATGTTAAAACGTAACCAGAATTGATCTATTACTTAAAAATGATGAGGTGAATGAAATGAAATGCATCTTGCAGATGGGGTAAGCTTGCCTTAACTCTATATAAAACTTGACTTTGTTGATAGTATAGGTTGGCTTTATCTTGATATTGTTCTCCTGTATTGATTGGTACCAAAAGAATTGAGGGCATATTAATTTCCCCAGCCGGTCAGCCCTAAACTTAGTAGGTAATAGGTATCAATGTTGATATGGTGTGTTCGTAGGTGTGCCTGATCTAATTTGAAATGTGATATACTTCTGCATCAAGCCTTTTTAGTGTTTACCATAGCTAGTGTATACATATATATAATGCATATATGTACACGTATATGAATCTTAATTTTCTTTGTTTTTCCTACTGCTTAGTCAACTTTCTCATTCTATTTCACCTAACAGCCAAGTAGAAGTGATCCTTTTTAGTATTTGTTTTGAATTTTTTAAAGATTTATGTATTGCTACCCATTTGTAACTTTTGGCTCAATACTTGTTGCAGATTGAAGATGAGCATTGTAGCTTGAAGTTAACAGAATTTGATTTGAGATATACAATTCTTGGTCAAACTCTACACATTGATGGCTGCTATTAGGCTTTCAACTTTGAAGAGAACCCTTAATTTATCTTATAAATTAGCAAATCAGATTGATGTCAGACCTTCATATGCTTGCATAAATGGTAATCTCCATTCTAGAGAACCCACCTATTCAAAAAATTATGCTGACCCAAAATGTTTTAATATAAGGGGTATACGCTCTGCTAGTGGGACCAGTCATGTTACCTCATATCTCAGTGGGAGATCTGATCATAAAAGTTTGTGGGGAAGTAAATCAATTGTTGTAACTAGCCCCATTTGGAATAATCGATGGTATTCATCGTCTTTTAGTAGTAAAGGAGATAGTCCTAAAGGTTCAGAAGTTTCAACTGGTGCAAGTGGGTCTGATATGGATACAGGCAGTGTAAGTGGAAGTGAATGGCTTGGAAATATTAAGGAAGCTTGGCAAACTGCCACAGATGCTGTGACTTCTACCGGGGAAAAAGTGAAAGAGGCATCTTCGGAAATGACTCCTTATGTTGAACAAGTGCTTGATGCACACCCTTATCTGAGAGATGTAATTGTTCCTGTTGGTGGCACTTTAACTGGTACCTTAATGGCTTGGGTGGTGCTTCCAAGACTTTTGAGGAGATTTCACAAGTATTCTATGCAAGGACCAGCTGCTTTGTTGCCTGGAAGCTCGATATGGGGGCAGGTTTCTTATGAGAAAAGTATTTGGGGTGCTATGGAGGATCCGGTTCGATATTTAATCACTTTCATGGCATTTTCACAGATGTTAGTAATATATTTCTTACCTGTTTATCCCATATTATTTTGGTTTGATGTTCCATCGGTTATGTCTTTATAGTTGAAGTATATCTATGTGCAGTGCTGTGATGGTGGCACCAAGCACTATTGCATCACAATATCTTCTCCAGACTTGGAGAGGTGCTGCTATTCTTTCATTTGTCTGGTTTCTACAACGATGGAAAACAAATGTGATCAGCAGAGCTTTGGCTGTAAAGAATCTTGAAGTAGGTGACCGTGATCGGTTGTTGACTTTGGACAGAATCTCTTCCGTTGGCCTCTTCATCCTTGGGCTAATGACTTTAGCTGAAGTTTGTGGAGTAGCTGTACAATCTATTTTGACCGTTGGTGGAATTGGAGGTGAGATTTCTTAGCTTGGTTCCCACCTGCCTTGTTATCTATCAGGTGGAAAGTTTCCTACAAACAAAAGGTCACCTTAGTTTGATAAATATTTGAATCTAGGGGAGGCAAAATTAGCCCATGAACATGATCCGCGCAAGTCTGGATGGGTGAAGGACCCACCCATTTATTGGAAATAGATTTCAGTTACACTCTAACCATGGAATCTTACTAATGTAAGTTCTTTAGCTTGACGGAAGGCATGCATAATTACTATTAAATTTGACGGTTGCTATATTTGATTGTGTCACCATGACCCTAGATAGGAAGGTGTGGAAGACACGTATTAGGGTAGAAGGGTAGTAGGTAGTGTAGTAGTATTGTCTTGCTTAGGGTGGGTGCTGTTTGCTATGGCAACTTGTATTATTGTAGTTCTTGTTTTCTATTTTTATCAATGTTTTTAATAATAATCTATCATAGTATGTTGATTATGGTATTTCGATTATCACATGAATTTATTGTTGTTTTGGCTACTTTTTGCACTGTTCCTTGTTTCGATCCTCTTCATTGTCTTCTTCTTTATATCGGGATTTGTATCACTTGAGCCGAGGGTCTTTCAAAAGCAGCCTCTCTACCTCCATGAGGTAGTGGTAAGGTTTGCGTACATTCTATCCTCCCACACCTCACTTGTGGGATTTCACTTGGTATGTTGTTGTTGCACATGTTTTTAAATTTAGGGTGTTTGGCCATGAATTTTCTTACTTTGTTCTGGAGTTGAACTCCGGAAATCATGGTTGTCCATAAAATTTTGGAAAATTCAGGAATTCAATTTGAAGTTAAATTCCTGAAAATTTGGTCAGGGAGATGGAGAAATAGTACTTCAAGATCCATTACGTGTCCAAGGACTTTTGTTCCTCTTGGCATCTGTTATTTTAGCATAAATCTTTTTGGTTCTTAAAAAGAAAGAGTTCGAGAAGGTTCAATTGGCCGAAATGAATTTATAGATTCGCAGATTTATCGACATCAAGTTCGTAAAAAGAACCAAATTCTTGTTAGTGATTATTTATGATAATTTTTTTTTGGAGAACACCAAAAAGCTGTTCACTTTTTTTACTCCAAATTATTCACAAAAATTCAAAAACAACTCCTACTTGTATTCATGGCCAAACACAACTCCACCAATTTCAAATATCATTTTTGACTTTGTAAACAAAAACTACTTTTTCAAATACGCACAATTTGCAAGACCAAACGGTAGTGTAATTCTTGACGGCCTAACTGCTCCTTGTCCTCATTTTCTTCTCTGCTCATTTTATTCACAGTAGTCCAAAGTTCTTTAACTTTGTTATCCTTTTTAGTGCTTGAAGTTTTATCATCTAGCATTTTTCCTTTGGTGTCTCCGGTTGTAGTCGTTATTGTCGTTTTTATTAATTTACCTTTTTCCTATGTGTGTGTGTGGAACTGCTGTGAGTTATATTTTGACGTATCTTCTAGCATTGTGTGGAGAAAAGTTTCCCCACCATTCTACATAAGAACACATGTTAAACATGTTGTTTTTACATTCTACTGATGACGTATCAACTTGGAGAATCTCGTCTTCCCAGAGTAGGAATGGAACCACACAATGTGATATACAACAGTGGACAGATTTGCTTATTGGCGGGCATGTGAATATGTGCATAAATTTTGAAATAATTTTGTTCAGGAAAATGGTGGGTTCTGTAGGACCATGAGGAGTCATAGATATTTACCAGACCCATCCAGTTATGGTTACCCACTTTGGTTGATCTTACCTAGTTTTCTACTTATCCAAAAAAGAAAGAAAAAACATTAATAGTAGCAAATAGCAATCACTTCAACAATGATACTGATAGAGAGCATATTAGTTTGTGCTGGTATATAGGTGTTTATGAAGATGCAATGTGGACAATGATTAATTGAAAAATTAAAAGTTATTTTAATTATCCCTCGTTTGTGTTCTAATTCACTCTTCACTTTTGTCTTTTTTTATAAATACTGCAGGAGTAGCTACTGCTTTTGCTGCTAGAGACATCCTTGGCAATGTTCTTAGTGGGCTCTCCGTACAGCTTTCACGACCTTTTTCAGTTGGTGACACGATAAAAGTATGTCTAAAGTCTTCTTATTGTTAATGAATTTTCTTTCTCCTTTTGTTGCTATTGCGAGTATCTAAGGATTAAGCACGATTTATGCAAAAATTAGAAATACATGACTGGCCTTTATTTAGTATATTAACAGTTATTAAAAAAACTTTTGGATTGTTTAGAGTAAGACAGAATGGTGGATAATGAAAATACTATTTGAAGATTAACTTTGCACATTCTACTTTCTCGAAAAAAAAGAGATTTAACTTAGCACATTTGACCAGGCATATAAACTATTTATTCAAGTCTTAAAGCAACATCTATTAGCATGATATTGTAATAATGATGTATTAAAAGGGAAAGGAAGACTGAAGAAGATATGGAATGGAGTGTTAAATATATGAAAACTTGCGACTGCTGTTGAGCATGGTCCTAACAAGTTGAGTGGAAAACCGGAATTTCAGTGTCCATCCCTAGTTGGTGGAATTATTGTTTTAGTGAGTGATATATTCTAGAGGATAGGTAGTACTGCAAGTTATATTGGCTTTAGTGTAAATACTTTTGTGTAGCAACATTCACACGGATGGACTAAGACGCAAGGACACAGATAGACTGTGATGCAAGGACTTACATTTAGAAACATTCACATGGATGGACTGTAACACAAGGCATTACATTGGAGTGGGTGAGGCAGGCAAGGAAGTAGTACATTTATGCCCTAGGCTTCGAACTAAATCCTGCTTGCTATCTGAACTTGAATGGACAATTATTTCAAAAGTTCAGTTCTGATGTATACGTGCCTTAGTGGGGTTGATGGAAAATAATATGATATTTAATTATGACTTGAAATCTGGTTTAACAATAAAATGATATCTAATTAAGAATAACAAGAATATTTGCATCAACAACAAATTATAATTGTGTTCCTACCTATCGGAACTCGAATCCTGTTTTTCTGACGACATGACATTTAGTTTATTCTCTGAGTTGTTTAACAGAAACTACTTTTGCAGGCTGGATCAGTGGAAGGTCAAGTGGTTGAAATGGGGCTAACTACTACATCATTGTTGACTGCAGAAAAATTCCCTGTTATTGTCCCAAATTCACTATTTTCCAGTCAGGTGAGTTTTCTTAACTATTCCTTTTTTGATGAAACAACTGAGATATCATTAAGGCATCCAGTAGATGCAAAGTTACAAAAGGAGGGGAACTGTCATCTCAGTAAATACAATAAACTTATAAAGCTACGGAGCTGATGAGTTCCAGCTACTCTTCGTCATTCTTTGGGGAAGTTATCACTTTTGGGAGACTTTTTACCTTAGATCTCTACCCAGTATTAACTTGCATGGTCGTGAGTTGCTACACCTAAGCACTAGCTACTAGCCTACTGCATATAGAAGGTTAAGATGACTTAAAGTTGTGCCTTCTTTGTTCCATAAGGTGCAGAACTGCCCAGATATCTGTGCACGATTATATCTTTAATTCCCTTAAAAGGTGTTTTCTCTAGTTTTACTAAAGTGAACTTATAACTAGCTGCTAAGAATATTCTCTTTAACATTAGCAGCAACAAAAAAACTAGCTACTAATAATATTTGCTTACTTATCCTCGGTTTTACCCTTTTATTGCCAACACTTTCACGTGATTATTTTGAGAGACTGCTTTGGAATTATTTTTTCTATTCCTCTTTCGTCCCAAATGATTTTCTCCTTCCTATTTCTTTTTGTTTGACCCATCACTTGTGATTTTATTATAATAAAAGAAGGTTACATGGAACTTGTGTTTCAACTGGTCAAGTTCAAGTTCTGCTTTTGGTTTCTAGAAGATAATTTGGCTAAATACGTAGATAGCACCTCAAACTTGGCACAATTTGTTAGCTAGGTACTCTAACTTAATAGCATGTTTGGCCAAGCTTTTAGGAGGCTGAAAGTGCTTATTTTTAAAAAAGTGGGATGTTTGGCCAAACTTCTGGGTGAAAATAAGTGCTTTTGGGGAGTAGCAGAGTTGTTTATCAGAAGCTAAAAAAGTAGCTTCCTCTATAAGCAATTCCGAGAAAAATACACTTAAAAGCTCTTTTAATAAGCTTGGCCAAACACTAATTGCTGTTCAAAAGTGCTTTTTAAATTTGTTGGCCAAATACAAACTGTTTCTCGCCAAAAGTATTTTTTGGAAAGTACATTTCAAAATAAGTTGATTTTTGAAGCTTGTCCAAACGTGCTACTAGTTATATCCTGTTTGGCTAAGCTTTTAGGAGGCCAAAAATGCTTATTTTAAGAAAGTGAGGTGTTTGGTTAAAGCTTTTGGGAGGAAATAAGTGCTTCTGGGGAGTAGCAGAAACCATTTTTCATAAGATAAAAAAAGTAGTTATCCCTAAAAGCATTTTTTTTGAAAAACACTTCTGAAAAAAAATACACTTACTAAAAGCACTTTTAAAAAGTTTGGCCAAACAGTTATTGCTGCTCAAAAGTGCTTTTAAATTTATTGGCCAAACACAAATCACTTCTAACCAAAAGTACTTCTTTGAAAAGCACTTACCAAAATAAGCTGATTTTAGTAACTTGGCCAAACAAAACTCTTGGTTGGTTACCGGAGCTAGTCACTCTAACCTAGAGGACTATTACTCCCTCCGTCCCATTTTATGTGATGTAGTTTGACTCGGCACGGAGTTTAAGAAAGAAAGACTTTTAAAACTTGTGGTTCAAAATGAATGATAGAAATTTGTGTGGTTGTAAATCATTTCATTAAGGGTAAAAAAGACATTTTATAGTCAAATTGTTACTTAAAATAGAAATGTGTCATTCTTTTTGGGACTGACTAAAAAGGAAAGTAAGTCACATAAACTGGGACAGAGGGAGTGATTAGTTACTGGAGCTAGTCACTCTAACCTAGAAGACTATTAGTTAGTTACTGGAGCTAGTCACTCTAACCTAGAAGACTATTAGTTAGTTACTGGAGCTAGCCACTCTAACCTAGCTAGTTAGTTACCAGATAGACACCTCTTCTTGACCGAGGTGGCTCACATGAGCTGAAGCAGATTCAGAAGCTAAAAGATAAAAAGTGGAGAACCAAAGCACAACTTGAATATTAGAATTCTAACATTAAAATACCTAAAGAAAGAAAACTAAATACTAAGCTAGTAGAAGAGGAATAATTCTTCAAACATCTTAGCTTAACTAAAGTGACTAAAGTTGCTAAGACCTGCGATATTCTAAGCTCCCAGAAGGTTTTCTTCATTCAAATTCATTCTAAAAGAAATAACACAAAGAAAATGAGTACTTATAGTTATGACAGCCTGGAGACAAAATTACAAAAATGCCCTTATAGTTAGCCCCTTAAGGAAAATGATCTAGCCAAGAGTTCTTCAGGAGGTTAATTGGCTTCGGACTTCCTTGTTGAATTCCTGTCACGACCCAAATCTAGTATTTATGCTGTGACTGGTATCCAATGAGCTACTACCCACACCAGGCGTATCAGGCTATGCTATGAATTGCTAGAATACACGGAAGCATGCTGAATACTGGATGTAAAAGTGTTCTCGTAATAAAATATCTGAAAAGGAGTACAAAATCAACTAAAACCAATGATTCCCAAATATCTCTTAAGTCATGGAGTCACTAAGGTTATGAGATACAACAATAAGAGATGCAACTCGATATGACATAAAAGAAAGACAGTAAATAGATAGGAGCTGACGACGCATTGCTTCAGACGGGTGGATGGGTCACCTGAACAGGACAAGCAACTTAGCAGTCAACAACTATATATCCTCAATAGTATCTGCACAGAGCACTAAATGGTGAGTCAAAATGACCTAGTAAGATACTTACCTGGACAGGGTCAATGGGCGATCATGAAGGCCCATGGCCTAGTGACCTCCATTGCACTTTGGTGGGGTGCTCTCCTAAGGTCAGGTTAGTTCTTGTCGAAAAAAAACAAAAAAAGGACATAGTAAGATCCTTGACCCATTCCAGTCTTACCCCTGGGACAAGCTTAGAAACTGCAGTACATAATAGCATATACAACTTCAACAAAATAACAGATTATACAAGTAAGCAACTAAATCACAGTATAGAATAAGATGCACAGGGATGGTCAAGCTGTTGAAATTGTACCAAACAAATAAACATCTGGCTGTTGCTTCTCTATGAAGCATTGGATTCGTTAGCCCACATGTCTTACCCGTCTTCGGTGTGTTTGCTGCCTGTCTAACCCACCTGATGTGGTGCATCGACTACTCGTCTTACCCGGTAAGTGTTCAGTATTGTCGAGTCGCTATCTGCTTAGTGGCATTAGGCATAGCACGCCTAGCTAAAAGAAGCAGTGCGAGATAATTATCCCAACGTCTAACCCCAAGTAATATAGGGCAAATCACAAACAAGCATTACAACTACTAAATCAGAAATACCAAATATCAAATACCACTGAATAGGCATGCTTAGTATCATCAACAGATCACAAACATTCTCTACTATCATCAACTGCTAATAGGCATGCTTAGTATCATCAACAGATCACAAACATTCTCTACTATCATCAACTGCTAAGAACTGCTAAATAGACATGCGGAATTTAATAACTGGTGAAATATCACAAAACAATATAAATATACATAGCTAAGACCTTTTGTAGTCAATGCCAGATACTTTAAAATAGCAATCTAGCTTAGACATGCCCAAACACATTAGATAGTTTTAAAATGCATCAAGCAACTCATATATCATGCTATTTTTAAATGAAAAAATAAGCACAACTAGAGGCTAAAGTTTAATTTTCATCAGCATGTAATTTTCATGCACTGTGTTTTGCTGACCCCCGTGTTAAAGACGCACATTGTTGTCGATTTGAGATGTCTATCTAACAAATTATGCCATGTTTAAGGGACTATCTAGGTATTTAGCCAAGTAATTTGTGACATCTACATCATGTTCCTCTTTTTTTTTGAAAAGGTAACATTGTATTCGTCAGCACCATTGGTAATCAAATACTAACCGATTACCGGAGCATTGTATCTTACTAGGAATCAAAGATTCACGAGTTATTCTTCATCATCTATATAGTTCTCTTTATATCAGAATTGAAAAGACAAGAAACAGTTCAGCTTAATTCTTCGTTTGGAACCACTTCTACCCTTTAAACGTCTACTGGTTCTCTCCTCACGCTGTCCACCAAATACATGCTTGGGCCATTCTCCTCCACAACATCTTTCTGTTCCTTGTTTTCATATTGTTTCAGCATCATAGAAGGTCCTTGGTATTCTTTGGAATGACACACTGAATCTGTGTTAAGTCAAGGAGCAACTACCATAGTATATCAGTTAATTTTTTTTTTGATAATGGTAACATATATCAGTTAGTCTTATTGCAGTGTAAGGAGAGATGGCTCTTGCTTTCTTCCATCTCCTGGCACAAAAAACATCTGGAAGTCAGTTGGATCCCCCTCTCCGTAAAACTTCATGAGTCAGACAAGCTTTCCTGACAACTAATGAAGAAAAACATTTGACCTTGAAAGAGGGCTTTTAGTTTCCAGATAAATTTCCATGGCCAGTCTGAAGTGTGAGCACCTCCTGTAAGCATACAGACGCAGAGCAGACTGAGAACCTCTTATTGCTTCCACTGTTACATATAACTAAATCCTCAACATTCCTAGTACAACATCTAATCAACTACAACAACATACCCAATGTAATCCCACAAGTGGGGTTTGGGAGGGTAGAATGTACGAAAACCTTACCCCCCTACCTTGGGGGTTAGAGATGTTGTTTCCGGTAGACATTCAAGGAACCACATATCAAAAGAAATAACTGAATTGAAGAAATCATGGCAATACTAAGAAAGCATTTTGAAAAAAAGTAACAATAAATACAATGGAATAACTTGCTAATCGAAGTACAAAGAGACAATGGATAGTAACAGAAATCGAAGGGCAAGAAAGTACAGGAGAAATACTACGACTACCAGTATGGAAGTATAAGCAAGACAACACTCTACTACCTAAGAACCTTCTACCCTAATCCGTTCCCTACATGACCGCCTATTTAGGGTCATGTCCTCAGTAAGTTGCAATTGCGTCATGTCCTGTCTAATTACCTCTCCCCAATACTTCTTCGTCCAACATCAACCTTTCCTGAAACCATCCATAGCCAACTTCTCACACCTCCACTCCGGGGAATCCATGCATCTCCTCTTCACATGCCCGAACCATCTCAACCTCGCTTCCCACATCTTGTCTTCCACCGAGGCCACTCCCACCTTGTTTCATATATCTTCGTTCCTAATCCTATCTCTCCTAGTACCCGTACATCCACCGCAACATCCTCATTTTCACAACTTTAATTTTCAGAACGTGAGTGTTCTTGACTAGCCACACTCCATTCCATACAACATAGTTGGTCTAACCATCATTCTCAACATTCCTAGTACTGTGAAAGAACTTCAGTACCTTCAACATTTCAGCCACACTACCAATCTCCCAGTCATTTAATAGCCTTCTGAAAGAGAGGTTCCATCCTTGTGAATTCCATGCCCCCTCAACTGATGACTCAGGTGCAGTTGTTAAGCATCTACATGTTCCTCCTGTTAGTACTCGATCATTATATTCCATCATTCCAGTGGTTTGGGCTTGGGACTTCCATGTTGGAGGTCTCAAGTTCGAAACCCCTTGCCAGCGAAAGCAAGGGATTTGCCTTCTGGGTCGAGCTCGTCGCACCGGGCTTGCCTAGTGCGGGTTACCTCTCCTATATGGTTTTGCAAGCGATTGCATAGGAGCGGGAGTTTTACCCTGTGCGCACCCAAAGGGTAGCCGCTGCGGGTTTTCCTTGTCATAAAAAATAATAATCTTAGCCATGTGTTTAGATTTCAATTTACATGTAATCAACTTTCATTATGTGCGTACTTCTTTTCAAAATCTTATCTATGTGCGTACTTCTTTTCAAAATCTTATCTATGTGCGTACTTCTTTTATGAGGATGGACACTGCAGTGGATCACTTAGAGAGAGCATTTTATAAGTTTTTTGTGAAGGCACTGAAAGTTTGATTCATCTCTCTATTTTGTGTGGAAGTGAAAAATAATCATATTATAGATTCTTAATCTATAGGTCTCTAATAGCTCTAGTCTTTTATGCTCTGATATTTCTTACTTTTTTGAAGTTTCCTCCCTCTCTGCCCACTCTGGACCCTAAAAAATAGTAGTAAATAAAAAGAAACAAGAAAGAGGAGGTGAATTTGACAGAATGGTTGCGCAAACTTCAGGTGATTGTGAATAAATCACGTGCTCAATGGCGTGCCATGGTCACTACAGTTCCTTTCCAAATTGAAGACTTTGATATGATTGTCCAGATATCAGATGATGTAAAGAGCATGCTCAAATCTAATCCAAATGTTTTCTTGGAAAAGGAGGCACCATACTGCTACTTGTCTAAAATTGAAAAAACATTTGCAGAGTTAACTCTCGGGTGCAACTTAAGATATGCGGTATGCCTTCTCTTTTTCAGTCTTTCCTACTATCATTGTGAAATTCATTTGATATATGTTTCTTGAACTTTATGTCTACTGTAACAACTAGCACAATATAAATCAATTTATCATGTGTTTAATGCTGAATGACGAGATAATTTTCATTATAGCATGTAATACTCGAACAACAATCAGAACTTGATAATATCTGTTTAGGTGGATAGATCCTTGATCTTCTGATAGCAAGTGTTCTTCAGAATTTGATTGGTGCAAGTTCAGCTATGGTGGTTTCTGCCAAAACCTATATAGAACCCATCCTAGCCCCCCTTCTCAAGAAAAAATAAATGAAAATAACAAAATAAAAGGAACTATAATGGAAAAACAAGTTAAAAAATGTAGGCAGAAATAGTGACAATTGTTGATAAATTTAAAATTACATGTTGTCTCCTTTTTCCTTGTTAAAGTGGAAAAGAGATTGGGTGTTAAAAAAAAGTGGAAAAGAGATTGGATGCATTGAGAAGAAATTATCTGGCAAGGGAAGGAGAAGTTACTTCTTTATTTTGAAATTGGCAACATGTTATATTCATCAGCACCCTAAAAAAATGCCTGGTATATCATATCTACAGAGACAGCCTCAAACAGAACTTACAAAGAGGCCATAAAGTCTAGCAATGATTCAACATCATCAACTAACTTTTCCACCAAAAATAGAGAAGAGAAATGCAGGAGCTCTTGATCTTCTGGATTGAACTGCACCTGCCTTCAAAGCATCTTGCATTCCTCTCTTTCCAAATTGTCCACCATATGCAAGCTGGAACAATGGAATTGTTACTACCAGTCAGGGAAGGGGGATTAGGCATAAGAAACTTGAGGCAGCACAATACAAGTTTACTTATGAAATTGCTGTGGAGACACAATTTTGAGGAGCAAGCTTTGTGGAGATGGATGATTTATGTTAAATATGGGAATGACGGACAATGGTGTTCTAAAATGGTTACTTGGTTACCTCTCCTTTTTGAGTTAGTGTCTGGAAATCCATCAGGAAACTGTGGCCCTTGCTTGACAATTTCAGCTACAAAGTTGGAAATGGGCAGAAAATATTCTTCTGGAAGGATAACTGGATTGGTTCCCAAGCTTTAAAAAAACTCTTCCCTGACATATTTAGTCTGACTCAGACACCTGATGCAACAATTCAAGTAATTTGGGAACCACAGGGGTGGAATGTCAATCTTAGAAGATTCTTAAATGATTGGGAGGTCAATAGGACAGCTGAACTTTTCAAGGTCCTGGAGCAATTTCAAGGAACCACAGCAAATGAAGATAATTTTTTTTTGGAAGCAGCACACAAGAAGAATTTACACAATTAAATTAACCTACGTTGCTTTAAATGGCACCGGACAACATACAAATATTTGGCCTTGGAAACATATTTGTAAAGTAAAAATACCATACACGGTGGCTTCCTTTACATGGATAGCTGTTAAGAAAGCATGCTTGACACATGATAACCTAAGGAGAAGGGAATGTAGTTGTGCTCAAGATGTTATCTATATGGAAGGATTCAGAAAGTATTGGAATTTATGTTTATGCATGAAAGAGATCGAATGGGTCATGCCAAAGACTACTGGAGAACATTTTAAAAATGCTGGAACAACATGGGATGGAAGGCAGAAGAAATGGTGGAATTTTTTTTCTGGTGGATGATAAGGAAGGGAAGAAGAAACTTGAGATGTTTTGAAAGAAGTAGTTCTATCCAGAAAATGTGATCTTTTACTTTTCATTTTTGGTGTAAAGAAGAATTCTTACAAGATGTAGTTTCCCTTTAGACATCATCGGATCCTTGAGAAAAGAACAATGATGTAGACTTTTTCTTATTTTGAACTTGGAAATGGCTTCCAGCATAGAGAATAACTGGAGGTAATATGTTTTAGAATTCTTTTTTGAACTTCTTAGGAAAAAATGATTATAGTAGATTTAATTATCTAGAAGAACCTATCTAGGTTACACAGCCTCTGCATTTTATTATTTTTCCAAATATTGGCCTTATAATTAGCACCTCAAAAGTTGATCACATAATACAAAAAAAAACCAGTCCTTTTATCTTGAGGTCTGCCTTATGGTTGATACACAACAAGATATTTGGAACAAATGCTGACGCGATCTTTAGCGTTGAGTCTGTAAGTAGTTGTGTTCGCTGTGTATCTGACAATTTCCATGTGCAATTATATCAGTGATCAGTTTTTGCTTCCAATGTTACTCTTCAGTCAACTGTTCAATGATCTTGTTAATGGGTTTCTCTTCATTCAGCTAATTGCCGTCTTTTTTGTATTTTAGAGCAAGGACAAACTATTTTCAGCACAACAGGATATTCTTCTGCAAGCAGTTCAAATAGTCAAGCAGCATGGGGGCACACTGGCTGATCCTTGGAGTCAGTGAATTGGAATGAAGACGTCTTAGTCTTGAGGTTAGATTTCCTTGATTTGTCTTTTTCATCTGCTCAACACATTGTTGTACAGTTTTAAGTAATGAGTGAAACTTTAGCTTGTGAATATCTCTACCTAGAAAAGTTTCTAAGTTCGTTTTTGGTATTGCATCAAAGAACTTGTTTAGATGGTCATTTACTTTATTTTGCAAGCTTGTGTAGCTAGACAGTTTTCATGTAATATTTTGAAAAAGCATCTTAAACACTATAGGCTACCTCCATGAGGTAGTCGTAAGGTGTGTGGACACTTGACCCTCCCCAGACCCCACTGAGTGGGATTTCATTGGGTATGTTGTATGTTGTTGTTGTATCTTAAACACTATAGGAGTTATTCAACCTAGACACTTCCGTGAAAATAAATCCTTGATACTATAGAAAGCCAGTTGATAGGTCTTGAAGGGGGGGGGGGAGTAAAATAATTTCTTCAACCTGTAGAATATAGGTGCATGTTTTAAAAGATAACGGGTGCATCCTAAATAACTAAAATAGTTTTACCTACATCACTGTCAAGGAGTGCATGGGGTGCGGGATGATAAAAACATGAAAAAGGGAAAAAATGCATTATTTATAACATATATTTTTTAGAATTGCTGCACAGTTGGACAGTTGTAGATTATTTCAAGTTGTACGAATCTGGAACAAGATTACAAATTGGCATGCTGTGAGAACATAAAAATGATTTGTAATTGATAAAGAAATGAATCTTGGGCCTAACTCAATCTCAAAAGAGCTAACTCATGAGGGGAGGATTGTCTAAGACCATATAAGGAGTCCATGTTCCCATTCTTTAGCTGATATGGGACACCAACAGCCCCCACACGGCCAGGACTGGACATCTGGAGTGTAGACAATATTAGATGAGGGGCCCAAGATAAAAAACAAAGAGTTAGGATGGGATTGACTCTGCTATTATGTAAAGAAATGGATCTTGGGCCTAATTCAATTCCAAAAGCCAACTCATGAGGAAAGACCATTCAATTCCTATCCTTTAGCCAATGTGGGACACCATCAGTAATTTTCTGGTTGATGACTTAACCTTAATTTCATTATTACTTTTCAAATACTCAAAAAAAGTTTCTGATGTGGGAGTCATGAAGCTTCCATTCTCCAAAAATGGCACTACCCTTTCTTGCTCAAGCTCTAAGTTGTTCCCCTTCCTCTGAAACGATCGCTTCTCTTATGGACATTGCTATTCCATTTTCTGCTAAACGATCCATCTTCTTCTTTCCTCTTCACTTCAATCACCAAACCTTTGTCTTCTAGCAATCTTGCATTCAATCCCTAGTCAAAGACTAGGCAACAACATGTCCATGTGTAACGTTTCAATGGCTGAACCAAATTCCGACATGAAAGGACCCTCCAATAAATGGATGTGCTAGAATTTCCTTATGTGGTGCCTAGCAAATGTGCATCAACCCTCTCCCCTCCATTGTAGGGTAGATTCTGATGGTAAAGCATCAATGCTGTTCAGATCCCATCTGGGTTCTAGTATCCATAAAATTGGAAGTCTTAGAGAGTTGATTTTATATTTAAAGAATGACTTACTTTCCTTTTTAATATGTTTCAAAAAGAATGGCTCCTTTCCTTTTTTGGCAACACTTTAATTTCAGCTTTCCACGTGGCATGTTTAAGGCCACAAGATTAAAGGGTGTTTTGGTACATTTGACACAACTTTAATTTGGGACCACAAGATTGAGAAGTCTTCTTTATTTTCTTAAACTCCGTGTCAAGTCAAACTAGGCCATTCTTTTTGAAACGGAGGGAGTACTTGATTCTTGATAGCTTACATTCCTTACGGAATCCCACAAACTCAACCTCTCTTGGCTTTTGTTCATCGTGCCCTTTGAAGATCTGCTAATATGGCCGACAAGCAGGAGTTCTTTCATCCACTGGTAATTCTTCCTGCGGTAGCAATCCAACTGGGACCACCGGCTCACTATGGGCCTTGAAGTAATCACTTTCTCGTTCAGTGCATGTATGTGAAGCTACAACTTTACATGTGTCTTCTACTATGGCATCATGTCCCATTAAAGTTTTGCATGAAGCTTTCTCTCCGTGCACTGCAACAATAAGTTCTCTAAAGCTTCATGTTTCTAGTTTAGGAGAAACTGATTCTGTGTATTTATTGATAATAATCTATTACAATGACTCCTTTATATAGGAGAATATTGCAGTAGACTTCACCCAACACAAGAGTTCTATGCTAGCTAATACAATGCTTAGACATAGACTCATACAAGGACTCTAAGACTTGTACACAGAGACTCCTACAAGGATTACAATTAGACTAAGTGACTGCACTAATCTTGGTTAGGTGTCTTGATTGTCATCCTTGTCTTTATCTTCAACAGTATTGTAGCGCCACAACTTTACATGTGTCTTCTACTATGGCATCATGTCCCATTAAAGTTTTGCATGAAGCTTTCTCTTCGTGCACTGGAGCATAAGTTCTCTAAAGCTTCATGTTGCCCACAAGCAACCATAGATGGAAAATCCACACATGGTGGTGGTGAAAAGTTCATGCAATGGATTTGATACCTTTTTAGCCTGATCGGGCCTAGATTTGAGTTTCGGAGGATTGAAGAAGACCCGTAAAGAAACAGTGGAGACACTGAATTTTAGCGAGGGGAATGTCAAGTTCTAGAGCGATCTCATGTTTTTTTATCGGCAAATGAAGAGTTTGGCGGGCTCATGGACATCATAAGCTTGCCTCAAGTAGAATTTGATCAATAGTTTAAAATGTTAATGTATATATATCCCATATCGAAAAAGATTATTAAAGTGTCCCATATAGAAAAGATTATTATATATTGTGCCGCTGACCAGGGTGGCCATCAAAGGCGTGAAACGTAGTTGAGTGTCAGTTTTGGCTGCTAGGGTTTAGGGTTTTCTTGAGAGCATTTTACCTTATTCTATCAACATATTGTTCATAATCTGTTCATTTATGTTGATGATAGTCATCATGGGCAATGAAGAGGATTGTATAATTAAACTGAAGCAACATATGTTTTAGCATTTCCAAACAACAAACTTAGGCAAATTGAAGTATTTTCGAGGTATTGAGGTCACACAGTCAAGTCAGGAATTGTCATCGCACAATGTAATGCCCTGGACATTCTTGAGGAGACAGGTATGACAGGCTGTAGAGCGATCAACGATATATCCTATATATGGATCTGAATATCAAACTTCTACCATGTTAGGGAGTGCCTCCTTGTCATCCTAGAAGATATTGGCGGCTGGTTGGTAAGTTGAACTCTCTCATAGTAACTCGACTTGACATTGCCTTGCTTCCAACTGTTGTTAGTCAGCTTATGGACTCCCCATGTGATAGTCACTGGGATGCAATTGTTGGTATTCATCGATACATAAAATCAGCCTTGAGCAAAGGATTGGTTTTTGAGGATCAAGGCCATGAGCAGATTGTTGGATACACAAACTAATTGGGCAAGATCACCTTCTGATAGGTGTTCCACACTTAAATATTGTGTAATGATAAGAGGTAATTTAGTGTCCTGAAAGAGTAAGAAAAAAAATGTGGTTTCTCAATCTAAGTACATTTGTAAAATTCCACGAATTCTATTAAATTGATATTATTAAAAGGATATTGACGATTTTTTAGTTTCATCATTCAATTACATCTAATTTATCTTTTTTAATATATATATATATATATATATATATAATTTAGGGGTGTCAAATGAGCGGGTTGGGTTGAAATTGGCTATGTTGTTCAGACTCTTCAAAAATTTCAATGGGTGCGTATCGGATTCGCCAAAAGTAGTGCATTTTTGGAGAGTCCGACACGGGTGCGGCATCAAAAGTGAAGAGTCCGCGCAACTAAGGAAATTGGAGATATTAAAATGGGTTGAAATATAAATTGGGCTGGGTCTTGACCCACCCAAGTTTACTTTGGGCTCAAATGGGCTTAGAAACGGGTTGGGTCATGACCCGCCCAATTTGACCCGCTTAATCTCAATAATTTTAATATATTGTTATTTATGTTTTATAACCACAATTCGAATTTCAACTAAAGAAAATTTTAAAAAGAAAAAGTTACAAATGGGTAGATAAATCCTAAAAGTTGTAAAATACATAGTAATTCATACCTTTAATATAGAAACATACATCACATCAATGCAAATAAAGAGCCTTAAAACGGGTTGAAATTGGAGATAAAATTGGGCTCAATTGAGGATTATCTTAAAATGGGTTAGGACTTGAATGGGTTGAGATTGAACCCAAGTCAAATTATCTTGAAGCCAACTCTTAAAATTATGGACGGGTTGGGCGGGATACCTATAATTGGGCTCAATTTTGACACGTCTAATATAGATATATATATTAGTACATAAAATTACGTTGAAATAAAATGAATAATAGATATAAGAAGAATAAAAAAAAATAAAAAAAATGGCATAAAAGAGAAAAAATAATGAAAAAAGAGAAGAAGATCCAGGCCCAAAAGTTGAGCCCAATTCCATAGCATTAAAGGGTAAAAAAAGGACTTGTTACGCATGGGATTCGAACCACAACGTAAAGGCAATTCTTGAACCCCTTATCCACTGGGCTAAGCTTCTCACTTATTTTCAGGGGGTTAATTTTAATATATATACTCATAAAATTAGAATTTGGCCTTATATATATAGTATAATTTTTCGACGAACAGGTTCGCCCCTGTTTGGGAGTGTTTGGAAAAGTTAAAAATAACTTAATATAAGTCAAAAATGACTTAAAAAAAGTTAAAAACCAAAAGTAGGGACTCCCCCTACTTTTTATTTTTTGACTTAAAAGTCATTTAAGGTTGACTTTTTATTTTTTGACTTAAAACTACTTTTTTTTAGCCAATCCTAACGGGCTGTTATGCACCAGCTTGAGGGCAGTGTTAGTATATTTATGTATATAATGTTCCACGTGAAAAAGGATTATTATAGGGTGTTCCATGTGGGAACTCCACTAGATTTACTAGTGGTGCTAAGTTAGGAGAAAGTTAATGAAGTCTTTTAATGTTCCTGGAAGTTGACAGAAAGAAAACCTGTACTCCTTTGGCTAAGGCTATGGAGAGTTGGAAAAATGGGTTCAGGTGACCAAACACTAACCGTGGCACCATTACAATGTAAATACTATCTCCTGCTCGTGTTCATTTTTTTTTTTCTTTTTTGAATCACTGCGGAGTCAATTCTTTGCTTTATCTTTGTCTGAAGTACATGGTAAGGGATAATTACTACTATATAGAAGCCAGAAAAAGAGCAAGCTTCCAGTTAACTGATTGATTGGAGTAATTAAGTTCATTTTTAGAGGTATTATGGTCATATTTGTGTATTATTTACTCAATTGCTTGTATTGTATGCTTGAAAGCTTGGCCTCGACTTTTTCCGATAACAATACCTTTGCCAAAATGCCAATAGACCATGTGGGACATTTTGGAGTGTGAAGTGTTTTGCTAACCGCTATTAAAGGGACATAAGACCTCGACAATTTAAATGGCTAAAACATAGTGATACCTTCTCTTTTTTTAATTTTTTACTTTGAATATGGTACCACAATAAAATGTAACCCCGAACAGTCAGTGTTGTAAATATGGGAGTATAATATTCTCGTTCTCGTCCAAGTACTGCTTTTAAAGCAGTTTGTACTGAATTCGTCATGCTTGTCCATTTATTTTCTTGCATGTTTTCCTTAAGTTGTGTATCGCTAATTTGGTGCAGGGTCTCGGAGGAAGGGCTTTATTCAGTCATGGAGGTGGAGTTTGAGGATTTTGTGCTGGTTCCATTGGAAGTTTTGCTTGAAGTTCATAACTTTGTCATAAGATTCTACTATTGAGTTATGTAGTACTTGAATTTGCGAATTTTTCTTGGAACTTTTACGCTCTATAGCGCCCCAACCTTATAACCAAAATGTGTCCATATTTTCAATCTTATCCGAAATAGTCCATTTTGTATGGATTTTGCAAAAAAGAAGGATTTCATCCCTAACCTACAGTGAAGAAGAGATGCTGGGGATTGAATATCCCTATGTTCCAAGTGGGACAACCTCCTTTATTTCTTCGATTTTTACAGTAATTTCCAATACATCTGCCATTGTTATATGATATGTGCCTCAAACTCCATTGTCAGAATTGATTTATGAAGAGAGTGGGTTGATCAAAAGTTAAGGAAACTGGAAAACCTATTTGGAATTGACAATGTGAAAAATCGAGGGTTGAAATTGTGGTTGAGATTTTGTTTTTCATATTTAGATACTTAGAAATTGATTGAGTGATAATAGTATTGATCATCACGGATTTAAACATTATTGATTGTACAAATGAGTTTTGTGATTGTTAACGTTTTTGATAAGTTGATGATTGAAGTTTGCTGGGATTATTATCTTTTAGTTGTTAAATTTTGAAGCTACTTGGGATGTTTTTGACCTATTTTAGAGTGGAGTTTTCTGAGTTCAACTTTTACAGGAGAGAAGTTCATTGTTTGTACAATTTTATATAATAATGTAAATGCTCGTTTGATACGAAAGATAAGGGATAACTAATCTCGGGGATTAATTTTAGGATTAGTTTATTCCATATTTGGTTGGGATAAAATCACGAAATAATTTATCTTGAAACTATAGTGTTGTTTTTATTCCCCATTGAGGGGTGAAGATAACTTGTTCTCCAACTAAATAAGCCCTAAAACCATGTATAAACACTTCTTACACATTTTTATATAAGATAGATATATTATTTATATAGCAAGAGTAATATTGTATGTATGAATACTATTGAAAAAATATAATCAGCTATGCAAGTGTAAACTAAATATATGTGTATGTGCAATAATTTGTGTTGGCATATATAATTATGCAAATTTTGAATTCTTTTTGTAGGTTTTTACGGTTGAATTATGCCTTAATCCCAAACTTCACTAGGGCTAGTTGTATCTTTATGTGAATCCTCAATATTCATACCAACGACATACATTCATTGTAAGCTCATAAATAAAGTTAGGGAGAATAGAGCGTACACACACCTATTGGCAACCCAAGCTTTAACATTGTTGTATCTACTTGATAAACCACTCTATGCTTCATTAACATAACATGACAATCCAAACATATATCGACCCGATTGAAACCATACCACAAACAACCACCCTTTTCACATTTACTATATATTGCAGTATTTAATAGAACATGGATATCAACCTTAAAACTAAAACACACACCAACCCTCTGTATACACAGGACACATCCTCCTCTATCTAAGGTTCACCTCACCTCTTTCCTTTCTACATTGTTGTTCGCTTCCGCTGGGTTAGAAACAGTACTATCAATTCTAAGGTTACAGAGCAGAGAATCGCGTCCAGTTAAAAGGATATGGAAGAATCTATCTGCTTCCTTAGCTAGCAGATCTAGTCCTCCTGAAAGTTTTTCCGCCTTCTCAGTCAGATTTGAAGTTAGGAGGTGCAACTGCTCAGCTTCATTAGGATCTACTCCATTCTGTATGAGGGGGTACAGCTTCTTCACACTTGTATCCACTACTTCAAGCTCTTTCAGTGCTGTGATCCTTCCACTTGAATATATTCTCCTGATTTCCTGACTGATAAAATTGCGAACATCAACAAATGCTTCTGTCCACAAGCAAGTCTCATGAATCTGCAGGTCTTTTAACTCCTTTGTAGAACCGGAAAACGTGACAGCAAACATGCTTAATATGAATACAGTTACTACTCTCACTCCGTACATTGCCCGCATTAGAACCTTACCTTTTGCAGAATTCTTGATCTTAGGTAGGTTCAGTGATTCGGTGAGGCTGTCCAAGATGGCAAAACAATTCTCTAGTCTTGGGTTCTTTGAATTGATATGCTGCTTCCATCCGTCAAATGAGGAACGAGCCTTCATGAACTGGTTTGAGGTTCCATCCAAGCTATGCAAGCCACACTGAAGATAAAGGTGGCCTTGGTTAAGCCTTGAGATATCAGAGCTGAAAGCAATGCAGATGTCCAGCAACTTCACACTGTTGTCCAAGTACACATCTATCCACTTCTCATCCCAGTCACATACGGGAAGTTCAAGCTCAGTAATGAGAGTTTTCACGTCTGTATGAATTGCACAAAGTGTACTTATTGCTTGTGTCATCCATGACACCGTGAGGATATCTTCCTTACCTCCTGGCTTGAGACTCTTAACCCTCTTCGTTAATGACTCCTCAAAGGCATTTAACAAAGCCAAAAGCTTAGGAGACAAGTACGAGCCCTTAGATGATATAAATTTGAAAGGATTTCCAAATGGGAGAAAAGGGCGGTGTGGTTCCTGTGGACGACTCATTTGAATATCAATATACTGCACAGCAAATTAAATAAATAAGATGCAAAAAAGGACGAAACCTGTGGAATGGAGGCGAAAAAAAAGGCAACTACTTTTACCGGTTACAATTGAGGCAATTAATATACATGTTATGTTGCATTACATGTAGTTTATCTAAGCAACACCTACATCCTAAAATAGGTTTCTTGAACTTTGGAAACAAATAACATGTGAAGCCAACAAAACATAGCAATCCAACATACCTTTTTTATTAAGAATTCTAAAAGAAATTGCACTCAACAAGCAACAAATTGAATAAACCATTTGTAAATTGCTTTCTTAACCATCTTGAGCGTGTCTTTGTGATATTTAAGGAAGACAACATACACGCCCTTATTACCTAAACATTCAACTCCGAGTACAAAGGGATGAAAAATAAGCTAAATATCGAGTCTAGAATTGCATATAAGAAAATTACATTTAATAACAAATAAAATAACTTGTTTTAATGGTTCAATTCAATTTGACCATCACAAGAATATCCTCCTCACCCAAGGCTGAGTCATTAAAACTTCTCCAAATGAAAAGACAAGTAGACAAAAATTTCATCCATCCGAATTTTTTCCAGCAGAATCAGTCTTTTCCAATTACTAACTAAAATAACCTCATATTTCACTAACATACATCTCTTTCTCTCCAAAATCTCAAGCAAGGAAGCCCAAACATACAAACCACCAAGCAACAGAGAAGTGAGACCTTAGGATTTTAGAACCTTACTCGCCTCTAAGCACATACCATAGCCGTAGAATCAAAAACCTAATGTTCTACGTTGCATCAAAATCAAGCAAATTTAACTACATACAGCAAGAGGAAACCAATATCTGCTCAAATTAACAACTAATCAACCCATAATCACATCTAAAACACTCACCTGATAGTCAAATATCACAAATTCAAACATTTACCAAACAGTAGACACCTAATCATTTCTCCGACTCACACAAAGTCACATTTCAGTGTCGAACCCTAAAAAAACATAATACGGAAAAAAATATATGCCTATAAATCTAAACACACAAACCAATTTCTCCCCAAATTAACCACCAATCAACTCATAATAACATCTAAAACACTCATCTAATAGTCAAATAATAACAATTCTAACGTTTCCAAACAGTAAACACCTAATCATTTCTCCGATTCACACAAAACATACATAAATTCACACATACAAAAAATATTAACACACACATACACATAGAGCAAGGGAAAGAGACTGTACAGTAGCAGAGAGATGATCGGAAAATCGCCGCTAGAAAACTGGATATGCAGACGAGTAGAATGTCAGAAATGATAAATGTTAGGTTTTGAAGACAAGAGCGCTTTAGTTATTATGAGATATTGACCGTTGGATTTTCGATCGTCAAATAAAAGAACGGCTAGGATTAGTCAAGTTTGGTACGGACTGGACATTTACTAATTTGCGTTACCGTGAGGAAGCGTGTAGAAGATTGTAGACGGAAAGAATCTGACCGTTTATATTTTTTGTGACGTCATTTCTCTTTAAGGCCGTGTTTGTTGGATTTGTTTTATTTTTCTACACAAGACTTGGGAATTTCCGACAATTCATTTTTATGTTTTATTATATTATATATAGATTCTAGGGTGTGTTTGATAGGAGAATATTTTTCATATTTCGTATAAAGTATTTTTTTTGAAAAATAAATTGATTTCTTACGACATATGAATCAAGTTAAATATGATTAGAGTTTTGGTATAAAATTTATAAGACTCGAATTGACAAAAATATATTTCATTTTCTTAAATGAATTGTGTTGTCTTTTATTCCTTATTTGAGTGAACCATTTTTTTTTAATTTTCATATATGACTAATAACCAACTAACCTAAAGAATCCAAATTGAAATCATAATAATAAAATTGACAAATGTATTATTATATTTGATTGATTTAATTTTAATAATTTAAAATTTAATTAAATAAATAAAATTTTAATTTTGCCCAATAATCGATCCAAACCGACCTATAAATACTGCTACCTGGATTATTATAGTATAGAGTCAAGACCTTGTTTCTAGATACGACTTAATTATTAGTTAAAATTGGCTTAGCTCAACTTAGTTTCATTTTACAAAACATGGAAAGATTTGTTCAAAGTTTGAAGTTTATACGTCCAAGCAAATACTTATTCGATCCCACTAGTCTATACCATTAATATCCCAACAATACAATGAAACTTAGATTTCAAAAACTTCATTTTTTTGAAAAGAGAAATCTATGTGACGTATTTTGCCAAGATATAATTTTTTTTTCTTTTACTTAATTTTAAATATATAAGTTTATCCAATTTTAGATAATGGTATTATTTTATATTAGGTTATTATGAAACTTGTCACAATCTTTTTGTTATCTCTCTCTATATATATATATATTCAAAACTTTTTAAAAAAATACACATATTTACACTTATTTGTCAGCTCAACTAAAATTAATCTAAAGTAATAAGAAACAAAAATAGAAAAAAGATCCAAAATTACACACATATATAGTTTGTTTATGACCTAGTAGTGTTGATAAACGAGGCATTGTAACGATAAACTAGAAGTTTGGAGACAAATTTTAGGTCTAAATATTTTAGGTTAAGTAGGATTGAAATAGAATACCTAAAGTGCAAGTTTAGTGACGTGACACATGAGGTGAATGTGAATGTGAAGACCGATGCACAAGTAGCTTCAAGTATTTTGGATCCATATTCCAAGGAGACATGTAGATTGATGATGACATTGTGATTGTACATCGTATTGGAATGAGATGGACGAAAAAGAGGCTCACATTTGAAATATTGTGGGATAAGAACGTGTCGTCAAAATTTAAAGGTAATTAAGCTCTACAATGTGGTGGTTAGATCGATAGTGTTATATGCGACAAAGTGTATGCAAGTTAAGATTACTTACATTTAGAAGATGAGCCTAAAATCTATAATAATTTGAGTTTATAAATGGTAAAAAAATATATCTAAACTATCATTGTTTTTGGAAGTCTCATACCTCAACTATTACTCCCTCTGTATTAAAATATTTCCCGATGTTGGGGTGGCCTAATGCACCCGTTGTTGATTAAGAACAAATATTCGACCAACTCAATATCAATATGTGTTTTAATACAAAGGTAGTGATCGATTATGTTGGTAAAAAAAATATTGGATGGTTGAGATATGAAACTCACGATAAAAGAATAGTTTAAGTATGTTTTTGGTCACAGATAAGAACTTTGAAGCTAAAGTGCCACTACCCTACAAAAGATTCCTTAGTCTAGGGGTGACAATTAGGCGGGTTAATGGGTCAAATTTGGATGGGTCATAATGGGTTAAGACAACAATCGGGTCAAGACCCAATTCAGTCCAAATTTGCTTGAGTCAAAATGGATTAGATAATGGACTACAATACGAGTCAAGACTCAATCTAATCCAATTCTTACTAGGTTTAATTGTTCTTCTTTGTTCTTTTAAACTATTTTAGTACTTAATAATTTTTTTTCTCTTTATTATGCCTATATACAACATATCAAATTGAAAATAAAAGTTTTTTTTAAAAAATATTTCAACATGAGTTTTCATGAAGCCAATTTGGATTACATATCAACTCAATTTTTAATGGATTGAAATGAATTGAGCTAATGAATGAGTGGGTCAATAACCTGCCCAAACTTAAACGGATTGAATAAGTTGAACATGTTGGGATTGATTTTGCCATCCCTACTCCATACCTAAAATATTTTTAAAAATTATATATAAGAGAAGTATATAATCAATATATTGGTTACATGAATTCTGTTTGAGAGAAAAGAATCAAAGTGTTGAAGTTCTTATGTGTGGACCAAAGAAGATGAGACATGAAGTTGCTAACATTTGTTCATCTGGTTTAGCAGCCAATCTTCATTTTGTGTCTATCAGTGTCAGTTGCTGATTTCAACATTTTCGACTTGATTTTCCAGATGGTCATTTATCCTTTCTAGTGGGGGTTAGACTTAAATCCACAATTAAAATGTATTATTTAAGTAAATATTATTAAATTCGATTGAACATGTAAAATGTATTATTTAAATAAGTATTAATCGAACTTGTATCTGGACTCTAATTCTGCCCTGCTACCTCGTATATTATCATATCATGTTATATTATGGGAAGAATGTTTGGCAAAAGTTAGATTACTATTTTGCCTCTACACTAAATCATAATCTAATTAATTAAATATTAATAAATAAATTTCTAATTATTATATAGTCTTAATTACTCTTAATTTAAAAGTTGAAAAGTTTAAAAAGATAAT
>JAJOOO010080993.1:0-37848 GCA_029582685.1 Solanum piurae
GTGCTACACAAATTAGATATGATAAAATAGTCACATGAAAGATACATGGTGACCCAACTTTAGCTAACATAATCATTGGCCAGACGGGCAGCATATATGGGTGCCACCCGCCGGCAGCGAAAGCTCTTTGATTTTCTACCAAGATTGTAGAGGCTCTGATACCATGTGAGAAATATATGAGAAAAATATTATTGAATTGTGTTGTATACACTATTACATTGAGACCCTATTTATAGACCCTAGAATACAATCCTTTACCAAGTAGGATACTATTTAGTATTCATATTTCTATTTCTATTACTATTCCTATTCTAATAAGATTGTATAAACCTATTCCTATTCTAATAGGATTGTATAAATATAAACATATTCCTATTCTAATAGGATTGTATAAACATATTCCTATTCTAATAGGATTGTATAAACATATTCATATTCTAACAAAGTTCTTTGTAATACTGTAGATGGGACCTCTCAGAAGCATCTTTGTATTACCCTCATATAATCTGTGTCACGCATAGGAATAAATTAAAGTGTCACATGTTCACTTGATTATTAAATTGCTAGTTTATTCAGTAGCTGTGAGTATGAAGCTTCCACCCTGGCACCAGTTGAATACTTTAATTTTTCAAAAAAATTGGCTTCTAACCAATTGATTTGTTTGCGTACTGCATAGTTGGAACATTTTTGTCTGATATGATTGTTGCTGCTACTATGTTCTATAGCTTTGACATTTTTGTCAAATGCTATATATTCATTAGCATTTTACTATGTGCATTCATACTCTGCTAGGTGCTTGTTAAAGCCTTATATAAGTCTTTCTGGTGTAGAAAGTGCACTTTTCCTCGTGATGTGTTTTAACTGGGGAATGGGATAAATATTTACCGAAATTGGTGCAGTCCAAAATATTATTAGACAGTGGCTGGAATTTTAAGTTTCTAATATTAGATCTTTTTGCAGGGTTATGACCGTTAGTTTCCACAAGTATGGGGATAAGTTCTTTCCTGGAACTGGTGATATGAAGGTACTTCTATATTGACAGTTTATTCTTCTTCTTTTTTTTCTCTAGATTTTTCTTTTTACGTCGACAACCTAACATGAGCGAATTTCTTACGGGCTCACTTGAATTTCATTGACTTTTATGTGCTACTTATTATTGTGATTGTACCTTATTCTACGATCGTCTTGGATATATAGAGATTAAGACCTAAGAAGCTTATTTATTCAATATAGAGGTGTAGGACCACTCCTTCCATACCCAACACGTGTTGGGGAGGTATTAGGTATGTAGTAGATTGGTCGAGCGTGCACGTTGGTTCCTATGTCTTTGCTATAAAAAAAATTCTTCCATCCCGAAAGAGATTAACAAGTTTAGAGATTAAGACTTAGGAGAAGAATCTTTGAAATGTCAAAACTTGAAATAGCTAAAAGGATGTTATATCTAGCCCTTGGAGGTGGCTCGTAGTCAAAGAGTTGGAGTAACAACCTTGAGGACAAAGGTTCGAATCCCAACAATGGTGACAATAGATGATTTATTGCCATCTGCCTAAGCATTGATAGTTGTATTGGTGGAAGTTATCAGGTATTCGATAGATGTCAAAGTGCGTAGGACATCAATGTTATAAAGTAAAATGTGTCATATCAAAAAAAATTAAAAAATATAACATGCTTGGTGTGTGTAGATTTGATATCTTGTGTTTTCCTTCAAGAATAGAAGGTGAAATAATTTGTTGCCAAAGAAGTAAAGTGGCAAGCAGAGTAGTTGCTTCAAAATATAGGGAAAAGGCTCATAAATACCCAACCTATGAGAGAAGGTTCATAAATACCCCTCTTCCACCTTTGGGTCTAAAAATAACGTTAAAGTTTATTTTTGGGCTCAAACATACCCCTCAACCTAACAGAAATATCAACTTTTAACTCTTTAAAAAGCCACATGTCATTTTCTAATTGGTGCCACATTTTGATTCACAAATAATTATAACCCACTCAAATTTTAAAATCCAAACCCATGACTAACCTGTTCTCACCCACAAAATTAAACATACATTCTTTTCCTCCTCTTTATTTCGGTCATTATTTTCTTCAGATCATTGCTTTCCTTGCTGGTAGCATCCAATCATATATTATATTTCATATAGAATTTCAGTAACCAAATTCGAAAAATTGAAAAACTATTAAGTTTCTTGGCAAAAAAATTAATTTAGAACAAAATGAGGACATTGGTAAAATCTACGTCCAGCATTTATAGAAGTTTTGGCCATAAATTGTTCATCGATCACATTTATGTGACTGCTGAGCTTCGAGAATTTATAGAACTTTTGGGCATTCTAGCCCAAAGAACAAACTTTATGCAGAGATAATAGGAGATTTTGCTAAACAAATTTGGAAGAAATAAGAAGACTAAGAATAAGAACGAAACTACCTGAATGCAATAGAGATTTCTTTAGGACTTTGAATAGCAGAAGTTTATGTGTAGGAGCTGATTGTTGTATTGGATAATTTTAAGAAACAAAAACAATAAAAGGAAGAAGAGCTTACGAGCGGAAGAACCTAGATACATGGATTTGGGAGGGGAAAAAGAATGTATGAACGGTTGGTCATGGGTTTAGATTTTAAAATTTTGGTGGATTTTAATTATTGTGAATTAAAATATGGCACCAATTAGAAAATGACACTTGGTTTTTAAAGAGTTAAAGTTGACCTGAATATTTCTGTTAGGTTGAGGGGTGTGTTTGAGCCCAAAAATAAACCTTAAGGGTATTTTTAGATCCAAAGGTGGAAGGGGGGTATTTATGAGCCTTTTCCCTAAAATATAAGGTAGCTTGTCGTTTGAATCTAATATCAAGGTAAAGAGTTTGAAAAAGCTATTCAAATTTCTGAGAACTCAACCATTTAGGAAATGAGAAAAAAAAAAGAGAATTGAAAAGGAAATTAGGTCGTGTGTGTGTGTTTGTACATTATTGGTTGTCCTCTTGGATGTAAAGTAATTATTGATATCTTTAGTACTAATCCAAGGTTTGAAAGCGGAGAAAACATTGATACTTCTCAAGAATCAAGATATGCAGCTTTGTGTACATCTTGTATGCAAGATCTTTTGCCTCCTCATTAAGGAGTCGTTTTGTTTAGAAGCAAGTTATGTATGAATTAGCAATGCAGGGATTGTAGTGTAAGGTAATACATGAATTAGTGATACAAAGGATTGTATTGTAGGTATTAGTAATGATAGTAATGAAGGATGGTAATGCAGGGTTTATAATACAAAGATTGCCAGGTAGAGATCGTTTATTATCGAATGTTTAGGTTTTTGTATTAAAATAATTATATAGTGCGTATATATTAAATATGTTTTTATTTTTTAACAAAATAAAATTTTGGTTACTTTGTACATGAAGGGCTATTTTTCCATTTAGTAGCTTTAATTCATGTATTGTTAATTTCCTAATATTTTTATTCCACATTTTATCCCGCATAAAATAATACATAGATCTGTGTGCAGAAGTTATTTTTTGAAATTGGTAACATGTATTCTTCAGCATACCCTACATAGATCTGTGTGCAGAAGTTATTTTTTGAAATTGGTAACATGTATTCTTCAGCATTAAGGAGGGTATGCTGGCCACCTCCAAAAGTGTGCTTACATAGATAGCTAATTACAATATGCCTAGGAAATCCACTATCTGTATTTCATTTACTATACATTGCTCTTTACACCAAAAACATAAAGTAGAAATGCATTTCCCTTTGATCTGTTGAATGGAGTTTGATCTTCCTTTGAAAATTCTCTCATTCCTTTCCTTCCATATGGTTCACCATATGCAAGCTGGGACAGTTTTCCACCATCTCTTCTGGCTTTTGCTCCCTCCCCTTCTGATCCAGCAGCTCAATAAATCAGCAGTGTGCTCTGGCATTGTCCAGCTTTCCCCAGCTAAGGTAATGAATAGGGACCAAACTTGAGAAGTTACCTTGCAGTGGAGGAAGAGGTGTCTGTTTGTTTCATTGGGTTCCATACAGAGAGGGCATATGGAATCTAAATGAAATTTCCTTTTCTGTAATGCCTCGTGGGTGAGACATGCCTTCCTTACTACCAGCCAGGAGAAGCATGGCATTTCACTTTAGTAGGTGCCATGCTTCTCCAAGTAGCTTTCCAAGGTCCTCTATCTCTTTCTGTCATCTCTAGAAGGCCCCTTTTGTAGACTCTGTTAACTGAGAATTTGCCATCAGTGTTGTGCCTCCACTTGATGATGTCAGGTTCATTGGTAGTCCCTGTGAAGGTTCTTATTCTGCCAAGTAGAGCAGCCACTCTTTCAACCTCCCAATCATTCAAAAATCTTCTAAAAATTAGGTTCCATTCTTGAGCTGTCCAGATGTTCTCTATTGTGCTATTTTGGTTGGTGCTGATGTTGAAGAGGCTGGGGAAAGCCTCTTGCAAAGTGCCTTGACCATCCCAGTTATCCTTCCAGAAAAAGACTTTTGGCCATTGCTAACTTGGAAAGTAATGTCCTTCCCCAGGTTGGTCCAAAGAGACCTGATTGTCCTCCATAGTCCAACTCCATAGGTGTCAGTGGACTCATCAGTGCACCACTTCCCGTTTTGTCCGTACTTCTGCTGTATTACATTCTTCCACAGGGCTGGACTCTCTTCAGCATATCTCCACAACCATTTCTTAAGCAGGCTGCTGTTTTTTAGCTTTAGGTTTCTAACCCCCATACCTCCATGCTCCCTACTCTTTTGCATTATGTTCCATTTCACTAGGTTGTAACCTTTATGCTCCTTTTTGCCATGCCATAGGAAGTTTCTTCTCAATTTATCTAGGACTTTGAGTACTTTTGGAGGCATAGGAAAGAGAGACATCACATATGTTGGTAATGAGTCTAGCACAGAGTTTACTAGGATTAACCTGCCTCCTAGTGATAGATATTGTCCCTTCCACATAGCAAGCTTCTTTTCTGTCTTCTCAATGATGTTGTCCCAAATCTCTAATGCCTTGTGTTTAGCACCCAATGAAAGTCCTAAGTAAACAGTTGGCAATTTTCCCACTCCACATCTTAAAATGTTAAGCTAGAACCTGAATCTGAGTGACTTCATTGATAGGAAAGATGTTGCTTTTTCTCCAGTTTATCTTCAAGCCTGAGATTGCTTCGAAGATGACTAGCATTAGTCTCAAAAAACTGATTTGCTCACTAGTAGCATCACAAAAAACTGTGTGCAGAAGTTATATGGGTATTATTGTTTAGGAAAATCAAATAAGTAACCAAACAATGTATAGCTATTGCAGAGTTTATGAAAATAACAAAAACAAATAACCGAACTATGAATAACTTATACATTGTTTAATAAACAGGCCCTTATAACACTATTTATATTATCAAAACATTCTCAAGTTATGTAGCTTTTATGTCATCATTCATGCCAAATTTACCGTAATTATAAATTCCTTGGGTTGTGCACTGCTTTTTGGGTGGAATTCCACCTCCTTGTGCTATCATAAAGGGCTAAAGAAGGGAAGCTTCGAAAAATGGGGCTTTTGACCTACTTATGTTTTACCGTTAAAGTATATGTGCGATTCCAAATTCTTAAACCAATAACTAACATGAGTTCTCCTGAAAAAGCACGTGTACAGCGTCATTTGTGGCAAAGATTTCAGTAACTTGGAATCATTGTTGGCTTTTTAATTGCTACTCCCAGCCTAGGGCAAAATTGAAATACATTTGTACCGCAAGAGCATCTGAATTTCATGTTTGCTCGTGATAGTGTAAATTCATCCTCTAGGATGATACTCCTACCCCTTGCATTTAGGGAAGGCCCCTCTTATGAACACCTGTAGCTATGCTTACCGTGGTTTTATTCTGAAGGATACAGGGGAAAGAGATGGAAGATTCTATTCCATAAATGTGCCTCTCAAGGATGGAATAGATGATGGCAGTTTCACTAGACTCTTCAAAACAGTAAGTTTGTAAAGAAAGTTTCTATCATATTTGTTTTACTATGTTCTGATTATTTATTAAAGCATCTCACTTGCAACATGTCATTTCATAGATTATTTCAAAGGTTGTTGAAACATATTTACCTGGCGCAATAGTTCTGCAATGTGGGGCAGATTCGCTTGCTGGAGACCGTCTGGGCTGCTTCAACCTCTCCATTGATGGTGCTATTCTACTTGTATTTGGTTTCTTATTTTAAACACTTTTAGGATTGTGTTCAATCTCTAATTATCAGCTCTTTGTGAGATTGAATGCATTGGTTTGTCTACCTGTGATTTTTAATCTCTCTCTCAATGAATGATTCTTACAGGACATGCTGAATGTGTAAGGTTTGTGAAGAAATTTAATTTGCCTCTGCTGGTGGGTGTTTCTCAATTCGAATTCCATTTCTGGTTCATAACAAGTTATCTGCATCTGTTTGACTGCATGGGACCTTTCACAGGTAACTGGAGGTGGGGGATACACAAAAGAGAATGTCGCCCGTTGTTGGGCTCTGGAAACCGGAGTTCTTTTAGACACAGAGCTTCCTAATGGTATGATGAGCAGGCTTTTATTTTTGTGCAATGCTTTCACACTGCCATTTATGCTTGTTTCTGTAATACCTCGAGACTGTCAGTGGCTCAGTAAGGATCGAAATGCATAAGGGAGATGATCCCTTAAGTGGTTATGCAGAACAGGATGGCACTGATATCTTTGGTTTAAGTTCTGGTTATTATTATTCCAGTTGCTTTATAGTTCAATATTAGGTAGGAGTTCTTTTGGTCAGGTTCAAGATTTATGTGTAGGTATAAGTATGCAATTTAGAGAATTTCTGGTTTTAGAGAACCCGAGAACTTCTCTTTTAAACCTGAGAACTCTTAATTTGCCTTAAAAGACAAATTACTAATAAGCAGAGTAGTATTAGAATAGTTTGGATTCGGAGAGAACGTTCGCAGCTTAAATTGGCTGTGAACACGGGAATTAAATTGCTGACAGAGTGCAGAGAAGAATTTTTATTTCCAGGTTGAGCTAGATGGTGGACTGATGTTCACTGTAGCGAATTTGATGTTGAAGGTTAATTTGGTGTATTATATTGTGAAACTCCATTTCCTTATTTGGATGCTAGTCATATAGCTGGAGCCCAACCGTTTTGGGGGATTGAGGGATAGTTCATTGGGATATTAATTGATTGAACATGATTCTAAGTATAGATCTGTTGCTTGATGTATTTGAGTTTTTGGTATCTGGCCCAGTTGCCTAAGTGCGACAGTTTTGTAATTACTCTTCCCTCTTCCATTTTGTAGTATGTAACTGCTCTTCTTTTGTTGTTGGTATTAAGATATTCTAAGTGGGTAACTAAATAGAAAATGTGTTAGTTTCAACCGTTCATGTTAATATTAGGTAATTTTGGTCAAAGGCATGGCTAGATAATAACTTTGCAAGGTTTATATGGAAGCTGAAGTTCTTGGAATTTGACACCTTTTGAACTTCTTGAGCTGTTTAAACAATCGATTTTAACTTGGAAAAAGAAAAGATCAGCTATAATGTTGTTATCTGAAATTTGCTTCATGGTTCACATTTTCTAGTAAGAAGTTCAAGTTATCTGCTTATATGATGTTATTTAAATGAGCTTAATGGTTTAATTTTTTAGAAATAATTTTATTTCACACAATTAATTTATAAATAATTGCAGAAATACCAGACAATGATTACATCAAATATTTTGCCCCTGATTATTCACTGAAGCTTCCTGGTGGACACATAGTAAGTTGAATCGTTTTGTTGCTTTTCTTTACTTACCTGCATTTCATCATCTTAGTCACTCAAGGTGTGGAGTCCTTTTCCTCAAAATTCTGTTGATATTTATAATGTTACGTCCATAAGATGACCGATTGCTTGATCCAGTGATGTCATGTTCCAATAAGCATTTTCAAATAAAAATGATAACAAATTGGCATCGCGGTCTTGCTTTAATCACCTGTTTCATTGATTGAACAGGAGAACCTGAATAGCAAATCATACATTGGCACCATAAAAATGCAAGTGATGGAAAATCTCCGTTGCCTCCAGCATGCTCCGAGTGTACAGATGCAAGAGGTAAGTCAAGTGCATCTTTTGGAGTTTTTTGTTGCCAAGTAATCAAAGACACACATACAAGCTATATGTACATAATTGCATGCTATGTTTTATGTTTATATGTACTCGGATTGCTTAAGAACTGCACTTGTGATGCGCTTTGCCCCTTTAAGTGATTGCTTCATTGACGCTTTATGTTGATTTCGAAAATACACAAGTATGTAAAATGCAGTTTCAGCTTTCTACACATGCTACAATCATTCAATACATTTACCATTGTGAGAATGCTTCTCCAATGCATAAAAAGAGCAACCTGCATTTTCGATGTGCCGTAACTGTCATTAGAAGTGCATTTAATGCATCTAGCCATGATTGTGATTGGTGCCTGAAGGTAAGGTATCTGGGGACGATAGTGACTTGGGAGTCTGAAAATTTTCATAATTTTGTAGGTACCACCTGACTTTTATATTCCTGATTTTGATGAAGATGAACAAAATCCAGATGAGCGTGTGAATCGTAAGTAGAAATCTGACTATAATAAGCACACAACATGCTCAAATGTGGAACTACAGTGATCTAACTCTGATTTTACCTTCTTCCTGTTACCCTGTCTTGAATTCACAGAGCATACCCAAGATAAGCATATCCAACGTGACGATGAGTATTATGAAGGCGACCATGACAATGATAACCACACTGATGATGCCTAAACGCGGTCAATGTAGTTAGTTTTGTGTAAATGTATATTCTTTTGGCTACCATAGAAAATGCAATGTACAACTAGTTTATTGCATTTAAATTCACCCTGAGGTAAAATACATTGGATGGATGGATTCTTACAGTAGAAAAGTTGCAGCTTTAGTTTTGTTGGGTCTAGATCGTCAACGGAGGCGTATGTTTTACCTCCATTTTAAAGGCTGTCTTGAACTTAGGTAAACTGTGTTATGGGGTGGCAAGTTGTGATCTGTGAATATAAACTACTTTTATGGCTTTATGGTCTGCAGTTTTTTCCATCTCTACTTTGCACGGTTAATATACAAGAAATTACCCAGAAACCTACATTAATAATGATAAAATGAACCATGTTAACATTGTAAACTAACTAGAGGACTGAATTGTATCCTCTATCCACCAGAAATTTTCCCCTAAAATAACATCAGCCAGCAACACATAAAGATACATGATCCATGTTGACATTGTATACATTGTAAACCGACTAGAGTCTAGAGCAATAAATTACAACTCGAAAAATGAATACTAACGTCCATCCAGAAGAGACTTTTCCCCCTCTGGTAAGATTAGAAGGCCAACTAAACCGATAATGATACAAGGAACAAGTTCACATTGTGGATCAACTAGAGGAATGAATTGTAACTTCCTTCCTGCAGAGATTTCCCCCCCTTTGGTAACTCCGGAGTGCCAGCCAGACTTATAATGGTACATGAACCAAGTTGACACTGTAAACCAACTAGAGGAATGAATCGTAATCTCCATCCAGCAGAGGTTTTTTCCCCTCTGGCAACTTTGGAGGGCCAGCTAGACTTATAATGGTACATGAACCAAGTTGACATTGTAAACCAACTAGAGGAATATATTATAACCTCCATCCAGCAGAGATTTCCCCCCTCTTCGGGAACATCAGAAGGCCAGCTCAACTAATAATGATACATGAACAAGTTCACATTGTAAACCAGCTAGAGGAATGAATTGTAACCTCCACCGAGTGGGACTTTTGGCTTAAATATAGCGGATGCCACCAAGCAAGGACAGTGCTGGAAACCCACACTCTGAGAAGAAGCAAAAGAAATAAATTAGTACAGGCTATCAGCTAATCCACTGAGATGAGAAGAAGAAACTGGGAGAGTGAAACAGAAATTGACACAACAAAACCAGCATGGATCGTGTGAACACAAAAAACAAAATTTTCAGGGATAGTTGTTTACACTATTAATGCCCTCAGAAATAGTAAACCTACATTTTGGTGTGTTTGGTATGACAGGAAAATGTTTTCCTGCTGGAAAATAAGTAATTTTTTTGCTTATTTTTGGTGTTCGGTAAGTAAGTAGAAGAGGAGAAAGATCAAGTTACTGGTCAGTAGTTAGTTATAACCAGGAAGTTTTGTGCTACCATGCCTTCTGTATATGTTCAGTGATGCAGTAAAGGAAAAGAAACATCAATAGAACATTGGTTGGGTCATAGGTGGATGTTAGAAGCACAAAGTAGAGGATCAGTGCCTGAGACAAGGCACACTATGAGAACAGAACAGCTACATATGAGCCATTTCCAATCTTTCTAGAATGGCCCTTCATTTTCTCAAGGCCAGAACAGAACAGCCTAGATATTTTAGCAGGGTTCAAAAAGAAAATATCTCCACTTTGGTCTAATCCCCTTGGATCAACCAGAAATCTTGGCCTAAACTGCTTTTCACCAGTCTCTGTAGGAAACTAAACCAATTGAGTAACTTGTTTGCCGTTGAAATAGCCCCTTCATTTATCAGGTTCATATAATGATGAGCTGGCAATAAAAGCCTCAAGATTTCGGCTAAAGCGCACAAATGATGAAGAAAAGCTGTATCAGGGAGGGTCGTTAGCTGTAGGAAAAATACTATCAGATTAGTATCACAAACACAGACATCAACTTACTGGTATGCTTAGCAACACTCCATCCACATTGACCAAGACAGGTAAAGCTCTTCTTGCAGCGACAGAAATGGACTTCAATAAGAGGAGAGCTCTTTCAGCTGATTTTTTTGTACAAGCAGAACACAAGTTTATGTTGCTCATTACTCGTGACTCCGCTGAAAGGGAAAGTTCTTCTTCATGAACAATGATTCTATCGTCTCTCTTTGATAACGTTGCTAGGTACAACCAATCAGCATCAATCATGTAACGGACCCTGACCATTTGATCATGGCCAAGGACACAAGAATTGCAAAAGTTACATATTTCTTCTCCAAAATCTTGGAGTTGATTAGAATTATTCATGAAATATGAAATGTAAGCGTTTTGCTTGCACAGATACCACTTCACTATAAATCTATTCATGAAGTACCCAACTTTTTCAGGATGGAGTACTTCGCTTGGAGCAGAAGCTGTGTATTCTACTTTGTGTTCCACCTTGTTTTTTAGCGCAATATTAGTTTTGGACTTGAAATTATTGCTTTCCTCTCTCCGCAGAGAAATAATGCTCTTGTAGGTAGATTCACTAAGAATGCCTTCCCTTTTGGCTTCAGCTAAAACGGAATCAGAAGATGTTAGGTTCAAAAATTGCACTCCAAGCATACTTTGAGGGCACTGATCTGAGTATGACCTCCCATTTGCTACAATTTGCTCTACCTCTTTCGAAATAGTGCTGTTATATCCTTCGGTCGAGTATGGATTTAGCAACTCTAGTGTCAACTCAGCATCAGTAGAGCAGGAAATCAATACTTTAGTGCCTTTGGAGCCAGGAGCAGGACAAAGGTAACAACCGGATGCAGTAACAGCAGTCTGCAGGTGCCATAAGTGATATACATTCGACGATGTGTTATTGAAAATCATCAATCTAATATCAAAAGAAAGAAATTTCTTGCCCACAAAAGTTTATACCATTTGTGTGCAAAGGTTGAGTTAAATTGGACTATATTCACCTTGCATGGGGAAGTCCGAATGTAGTCTAATAACAATTTTGATGCACTGCCTCTGACTGGTCTTTGCTTTTGTGAAACAAACTATTACAGAAAACAAGAGGATGAGTAAGTATCTATCATTAGATACTAGTCAAGAAAAGCTTTCTACAACAAAATACGTTGCCTGGAAAAAAATTTGATTATTGGCATAATACATAAATAGACACTTAAACTTGGCCTCAGCTGGCAAGTAAGCACTTAAACTTTGAGAGTGCACATCGAGACACCTCAACTTGGTCTCAACTGACAACTAAACACTCCAACTCATTCCCAGTGTGTCTCATTGACACCCGACGCTGACGTGGCACATAAATTTCGGAGGTGTCTAGATGATCATTTTGTAAGTTGGAGTGTTCAACTTACACAGTGAAGATGAGTTGAGGTGTCTAGATGTTCATTCCCAAAGTTGGAGTGTTTACTTTCCAGCGTCTGTTTATGTATTATGCGTACATGAAAAGCTAAAAGTGGCAATACCTGCAATAACAAAGCAATAAACTTGGAGAGGACTATGTCCTTTAATTCTGAAGGACTGAGGATTCCTAAATCAATCACCGCATACCCTTCCTGCTTTCCAGAAGAAAAAAAATAAAGGGGAGAGAAAGAGAATAAGAGAGAGAGCAGGAACATCAGGCTAAGACAAGGTACAGATATACATAGTGTTTTTCTTCTCCAGATGAAAATCATCACTAAGGAAATATTACACGGATAAGTTCTAGTCAAAATACCTCTACCAACAGTACCAGTAGTCATTGAAGGATTCCGTTCCAAGTTTTTCTTCCAAATGATTAGTTCATCTATATCCATTAAATTTTTTTCAGTAATACGTCATTGAATGTCAGCTATTTAATGATTGGATCTTATTCACTCACATTCTGACAATAAGAAAGTGCAAATACTCAAACAATGGGAATGCAAGGAACATTCCTAGAAGGCTAGAACTATGACTTCTAAAATGCTCTAGGACATGCCTTCAGATATCCCATTGGGGGGGAGTAGTAACATTTTCAAATTGGTAACTATGACTAACCCATAAGTCTAAAGAAAGAAAACAAAAAATTACCAATGTCCCCCATTCCAAATAGAGACAAGCTTCATTTGGGCGTGGGAACACAAAAAATAAGGTAGAATTAAAATGTTACTGATTCTGTTCTAGACAGGTACTGGAGTGTCAACTATATGAAGGAAAAGGGTGCTAAACTGCAAATTGACGACCAATAAACCCCCCCAAGAAAAGGCATGAACTGAAAGCAACTGCAGATAGATGTCATTTCTCAAACATGTAGTACACCTTCTGAAGGCTATCAAGTAACAATAATGGGACAATGGATCGTTGGTTAGAATGCATTCCCAACTAAACTGTAGAACTCACAGGCATGATAGTCACAGCTTGATGCATCAGGTTGGAACAAATTTTGTCAACATGCAACCTTGTTCTCCGACAAGCAGTGATAAGTGCTTGCAACTCGGATCTGAAGATAGCTGCGGGAAAAAATATATATGATCAAGTTATGGTAAATACAGGTTCTGTTAACAAGATTCCTCCAAAACACTAGATACATAATTAAGTCAAATGCACGAAAATCTATCTACTCACGTGATGCCAAGTCAGTCAATATCATCCGAATTCTATTACGAGCAAATAATGCACTTCTGTTCGTCGGATCTTCAACCCATTCTTGATTGGCAGCTAGACATATCTGCAATACAAGGTAATGCAACTTTAGAAGCTCCAATGAAGTAGGAAAAGGAATAACCATCTAAATCTTTTAAGCAAAATCTGCAGATGTAGTTTAATCATTTTAAGATCCTGATGAAACATTACCTGAAAAACTCTACTTCAAGATTAGAAGAAGTTATTCAGGTTCAAAAAATACTACGAAAATCCTCCAAACAGACAAACTGTAAAAAACAAACCTTGTACATATCTTCTTTAGGAAACTCCAGGAGAGGTCTCACCAATAAAAGTCCATTGCTACTCGCTTCAGCACTTAAATCTGGACATGTAGAAAACAGCTGTGAAACAGATGCCATTCCAGCGAGTCCAAGAACGCCACTATTGCGAGATAACCTGAGAATGAATAGTTCCGCCTGTAGAGTAATCCTATTAGCAATTGCTAAAACTATCAACTATGGTGTCAAAAGCAATAATATTCAACTTACATTTGCTAGAGGCAACATCAATTGTATGCAAATACCATTAGCTCTTTTTAATGTATTGACAAGAACTAACATCTGATAAGTGCTAATTTTTTAGAGACATAAAATACAAAAATCCACAGAGTAGATGCTATTATGACAATACCTGGTCATCTGCATGGTGTGCAGTCATCAACACACCAATCTGATGCCGGATGCAAGCACTTTGGAGAATTTCATACCTGAACAAATGACGAGGAACAACTTATTTACTCACAATAATGACGACATTATTAACATCAGGATAAATGTATAACATATAGTCGGTCAAAAACCAGCATGACCAGATATAACAAGGCTCAGAAATAGCATTTCGCTGAAGATAATTTGAAACTCTGGTAATGACCTCTTCTGGCGAGCTGCTTCTTGCAAGTGACCCTGCTTTGGCTTGCCTTCTGACCATTCACAGCAAGCAATCTCACATTCGATTCCTATACAAGGCCTACATTATATCTCTATTAAAAAGGTGTTAAGCAATGTTGCTACATTCATGACAAAGAAAAAGTTAAAAGGAATATATACCCATGCTTGTGACTCGGTGATGAACAAGGTGGGCCTCATCTTTACTCTCAGCACGAAGTCCATGATTAACTACCACTGCTAAAAGCCCATCAACAAACTCATTCTTTTGAGCAGCATTACCAAGGTTATTGGTTTTCCATGCAGCAGTTAAGACACAAAGGGCCATGCTATCAGGGCCACCAGAAACGCCCAGAACTACAAAAAAAAGTTAAGAAGAAAGCTCATTTCCATGGTCACCATAAAAACTACATTTCCATGAAAAATTTACGTGGAATTTGATATTTCTATCTAATAGTCGTTAAAGCAGAGAATAGCCAAACATGAAAAATTTACTTGGATTTGATATTTTTCATCTGGAGAACCTACCTATCAAAGAAAAAAATAAATCATACAGCTGTAATTTTCTTCCTTGGGCAATTCTTTATAAGCTACATTACATAACAAGAAAATTGTAAACCCATAAAACAAAAACTCATGCTTTTCAGATTTTTAAGTCAGGCAAATCAATGACAAAATGGACGAAAAGGCACTAGAAAGCTGCAACCTTTTATCCACTTTCGGATAAAGAGATCCCTCTTGAAGGGGTCTCCATTCACAAATATCAAACCTGAAACTTCTGGTTAAGGATAGATGGGGTACCTATCATCCCATGGAACACAAAACAATTTCTCATGATATTGAGATTTTAAAGTAAAGCAAACCAATTTACAAATAGATGAAAAAGTATCATAAAGTTGCAATCTTTTATCCACTTTGGGGTCAAAAGCTCCCTATGAAAGACTGCTCCATTCCCCAAATTCGAATCAAAAACTTCTGGTTAAGAATGGAGTTGTACTAATCATCCCATGAAACATGTAAAATAGTTTCTCATGATATTAAGATTTTAACTCATGCAAACCAATTTTCAAATCGATGAAAAAAAGGCTCTATAACCGTCATACTCTAAAACAACATTTCACTATAACACCAACTCTTTTTCTAAACCAATATTTTCAACAACAACATTCCCAGTGTAATCCCACAAGTAGAGTTTGAGAAGGGTGGTATGCACACACAGCCTTACCCCTACCTTATGAAGGTAGAGAGGTTGTTTCCAATAGACCCTCGGCTCACGTAACATATATCTAAACCAATTATTTCATCTTATATAATATCTACAACATGGACCTGGTGAAATTAAATTCTCCATGAAGATGCAAGTATCAGCATTTCACTATAACAGCTAAAAAAATATCCGGATAAACGACTGTACTATAAAACTGCAATCTTTTTCTCACTTTCAACTCTTCTTTCTTTGTACCCACAAAGTAAAAAAAAAATACAATGGAGGGGTAAAACTGACCAATACGATGATGGGGTTTGAGACCCACCATAGCCATACGCTTAGCAAATGCCTCTGAGTGTACTGACATGTCAATTGTGCCATTTTCTTGGAGGTGATTGCAACAACTGCACAGAAACCGAGGAGGAGAAGGAGGAGGTGAAAGAGAGAAACGGAGAGATGATGAAGAAGGGTAATAGAGTAATTTAGTTAATCTTGAAGTTTCAGAAATGAAATTTAGGAGAAAATGTGAAGAATTTTTGGTTTGTGGAGAAATCAAGAAGCCTCGCGCCATTGACAACAAATCATTCAACTTTTGAGGTTTGAGAGGTTATTACTATTAAAACACTTGATAAAATAGGTTACTCTATAAAACGAAGTCGTTTTGGATTTTTTTTTATATTTATATTTTTTTGATGTTTTAAATTTTTATTTATTTTTTTATTTGCTAACTCAACAATAGAGTATTCGATTTTCAAGTGCTGCTAGTGTTTTTTTGTACATGTACGGATAAAGTGAGGATTTCAAACTTAATGATGAAAGTTAAATATCCGAGTTGTGGACTTAATTCAATACCTTACGGCATGAGTTGATGATAGTTTTGCAGACATGTGTCCACGTTGTTAAAGATATTCCTATTTTTTCAAGAGGATAGTATATCGAGCAATCAAGTAGTTTCAGTTCAATTTTTAAAAAAAAATTAAAGTAATATATAAGACATATTTATTTAAAAAATTCGACCTTGGAAATTATAAGTTTTGATTAGCTATTAGGTTTGTGATATTTTAGAAAATTACATCCTATGATCTTGAAAAATAAAAATAGATGGACTTGAATTTTTTTACTCTTGAACCTATAAGGATAAATGAAAACATTTGTTAAGTTTCAAAGTTGTCCATGGAAAAAATACGATCCAAAATTTAAGATCATCTAACTCTCGATAAATTTTAAGTATGAGTCATAAAACTAATTCTTTTAATAAAAAATATAAAAATTTGAATTAATTAAGCTTCAAAATAAAATTGACACTTTGAATCACAAGCACCTCATTTTCTAATTCCTTCCACCACCTTCTTACCATGTATTCTACTGTCCTACCACTAGTCAATTACAATTCGTCTATCGAATAATCAAGTATTGCCCTTACAGAGACAAACGATAAAATTAAAGTAATATAAAAAAGATTAGCATGATCTTTAAGAAGAAATAACACGCACAAATCAAATAATTGTATGGTCCACAAAAAAAATATTGCCAATTTGCAACAATGATGTAATTCTCCTTAATCCATTTTTCCAATTATATATTAATGATACTATGTTATTACATGTTAAAATTTATTTGTGGTGTAAGACATTTAAATATTTTTGCTTTTTCTTTTTAATTTATCCCCCGAAAAGTCATATATATTTTTCTTATTTAGAAATAATATAATTTTAAATTTTTCCATCCTTTTTATTCCTTTTTTAAACCAACTCATCAATTAGGAGATAAAATGCTTCTAACAAAAATGATTATTTCAAATTCAAAGTCTCTTATTAAAAAGAATGGAGCAGATCTTATCACTCCGTCACAATTTTTATTAGTTTTAAATTCAACTCTCGAAATAGAAATAATTAATAATTGGATGAATTCCTTTCTTCATTTTACAATAATACAATTTAAAGAAAAACAGAAAAAGCAAAAGTAATCTTTTTTTTTCAGAATTCAATCAATACACTGCTTAGTTGTGATATTAGACTCCGTTTTTTGAGAAACAAAGTTAATTTGCGATAGTTTCGAGTTTATATTAAATTTAACATCTTCTACTACAAGTGATTGTTTTTGCTCCAAATTTCTTTCATACAAGATATTTATAAAATTCATGTTCAGTCAAATATCGAGACGATTAGTTATATCACTACAATAAAAAAATCTTTTAACATGAATTTGTAGGGAGGTAAATGGTTAAACGTGTCCCCTAGTTGTCACTGTAAAGAACAACAAAAGTTTCAAGAATTTCCCCAGAAAATTCATAAAAAGCCCCAAGTTATTTTTCTGCAAGATTTTACCTTTAAATCAGTAACAATAAAGTGAACAACATCTTCACAAATTATATTCCAATCTTGTAAACTAGGTAAGCAATTTCAATAACCCCTTTTTCTTGTCACCACATCTATCTGTGTGTTAGTGCTCTCTTCTTCTTTTTCCTTCCTCAAGAATCTTTCTTTGTTTCAAAGTTAAGATCTTTGAGAAAGATGCGCTCTTTTTTGAAGTTTCCAGTTTTCTCAATCATTATGCTGAAATGTTCAATTGAATAAGGTCTTCTTGTTAAGGGATGATGATTGATGGCCCTTTGTAGTTAGCTCAGTGAATATCTCTTTGTTTTGAAAAGCTAAGATCTTTGAGAAAGATGAGGTCTTTTCTTATGTCTTATTAAACTTTTCTTGGTTTCCAGTTTTCTCCATCATTTTACTGAAATGTCCATTGGAAAGGGTCTTCTTGTTAAGGGATGATGATTGATGACCCTTTGTAGTTAGCTCAGTGAATATCTCTTTGTTTTGCAAAGTTAAGATCTTTGAGAAAGATGGGTTTTTTTCTTATGCCTTGTTGAAGCTTTCTTGGTTTCCAGTTTATGAAAAGGGTCTTCTTGTTAAGGGATGAGGACCCTATGTAGGTAGCTCAGTGAATATCTCTTTGTTTTGAAAAGTTGAGATTTGTGAGAAAGGTGGGATCTTTTCTTATGATTATTGAAGCTCTTCTTGGTTTCTAAACTGATACTATGGTTCCTGTTTTCTCCATCATTTTGCTGAATTGTCCATTAAAAAGGGCCTTCTTATTAAGGGATGATGATGACCATTTGCTGTTGTCACTCTGAGTTTATTTAGAAAAAAAGTAACTGTTGTGGCTGCAACAATTCGGGTTATGTCTGTTCAGCTTATTCAATTCTTGTACTTGCCTATTTCAAGAACTACTGGTTCATGTTAAAGATTGTCCTTTTTTCTGTATTAAACTATGTTATTTCATGTAAATGTGTTGATTAAATCCAGAAATTATTACAATAGCTGCAAAGCTGAAGGTATCATCAATTTCAGATACTTACTGACAATGGGGGCTTCAGAAGTTGCCCTACAACTTTTATCCGGTGAGCTTTCATGTCAAGTCCGAACAAGTTCAATCTTGGCGAAGTCAAACTCTTTACTTTGTTATGAATGTTATTTTAAATCTAGAAATTGCGGAGACTGGAGGTATAAGCAGATAAAGGGTTTAAAAAAGCTGCAAGATTGCTCGAGTTTACATGCTTTTCGTGGCTTACATAGTGTTTTCCGGGGTGAAAAGATTCATAATCGGTCCAATTTATCTATCTGCAATTGCCAACAACCTGAAAGAGTCAGTGAGACAATCATTAAAGGTGGAAATAGAAAGTCGATGCACACTGTGTCTCCAAAGATTCCAAATCTTACTCCAGATGAACAGAACATGAAGCAGGAAAATGGAGCTAGGCCTTTCAGTGAAGGTTTTAAAACTGCTGCCTCAGTTAATAGTAGGCCTAGAACCAACACGGAGTCTATTGAGGATGAAGCGTGGCATTTTTTGCGAGCTGCCATGGTTTATTACTGTGGCAGCCCAGTTGGAACTATAGCTGCTAATGATCCAAGTGAAGCAACTATGCTAAACTATGATCAAGTATTTATACGTGATTTTATACCTTCTGGGATAGCATTCCTTCTAAAAGGAGAATATGATATCGTGAGGAACTTTATACTTCACACACTTCAGTTGCAGGTAAAATTCAAGCAATCTCAAACGACTACTTTGTTCCTTGCTCAGCTTTGCCTGCTTTCATAGTGGAATTCATGTATGTTGTAATGCACATAACTTTGTTCTATTTACTTATGAGGGATGTAATTTGATTCCTTTCAATAGCATCATATGTTTGTGTTCATAATAGCAAAAGAGCTAACTGTGTAAATTGCCTACTTTGGTTGATGAAACAAACAATTTTGGCTCATTGTGGTCCCCAAAATAGCCCCTTATGATTATAGAAGAGGCGCAGAGTGTCTGCTGGCAAATTTCCCTCCAACTTAGCAAGTATGTGTAATATCTGTCACTCTGCTGGCCTGTGGTATGCACAAGTTAACTTCCTTAGTTCCTCCCTAGTTACTTAGTTTGTACCCATATACTTTAACATGCGTGCTATATAACCTATGTTGCTCAGACTCTCCAAAAATGTTGTTGCACCATGTCAGATATGCACTACTTTTGGATTATCCGACACCCATCGATATTTTCGAAGAGTCTGAGCAACAGAGTCTACAACTTCCCTGCGGTGCATGTTGTGTGATTAGCTGCAATGAAATTTGATAATTCCTGTGAGAGGTGGCTCTTTTTGAACCTTAGGTTGCCATTAAAAAGTGGTTCTCCAGTACACTGTGTAAGAAAAGTGCTATTTGACACATGTGAACTCATTCATGAGATTCACTTTTCTTAACTTGGTGAAGTTGAAAAAGTTTCACTGCCGTTAGTTTTTCGCCTGGTAAGCATCTTCTTCTATTCCAAACAGAGTTGGGAGAAAACAATGGATTGCTATAGCCCAGGTCAAGGACTTATGCCTGCTAGCTTCAAAGTGCGTACAGTTCCACTTGATAATGACGAATCTGCAACAGAAGATGTACTGGATCCAGACTTCGGTGAGGCAGCAATTGGTCGAGTTGCTCCTGTTGATTCAGGTGATCTTTGGTAACTTTTGATGCATGTCGTTTGTATATCAAATTTGGTGTATATCTGATGATTTGTGACTCCGTGAATTGATTCCAGGATTATGGTGGATTATTTTGTTGCGAGCATATGGGAAATGCTCTGGAGATCTTTCTCTTCAGGAAAGGGTTGATGTCCAAACTGGAATGAAGATGATACTTAGGCTATGTCTTGCAGATGGTTTTGATATGTTTCCGACTTTGTTGGTGACTGACGGTTCTTGCATGATAGATCGTCGCATGGGAATCCATGGCCATCCTCTGGAAATTCAGGTTTTTCTTTTTCCTGTCTGCAACAAGCTTGTCATTTTTTCTTCATTTATTAATTTTACTTTCCCATTGAGCGGATGCCTGAATTTTACGTTGCTTCTCTTATATCATCTTGTCGAGAAAGCCTTTTTCTTCTCCTTATCCTCTCTTCGGGTAAAGATACTCACTGTCGAGCGGACCATCATTTGAATGATCTCAGCAAAGAGTTTAAGTTTATCACCAGAATATATACCAAGTGCAACTCCTTGTTAACAAATAAGACAGATGGGGAGACAAATGGAAAGGTGAAATTATTCATGTTATGATACTCACGGTAGGTTCTATGCTAATCATATTAACAACAACTACAGACTCAGTGAAATCCCATAGCTGGGGTCTACCCAGACCTTATCCCTACCTTGTGGAGGTAGAGAGACTGTTTTCGAAGGATCCTCAGCTCAAGTGCAGCAAATCAAAGTGGTTATGAAAAGGAAAAATGACAGTGAAGAAACCATAGCAACTAATAAGGAGAGCATCCAGGAAACTCTTTTTTTTTTGTATAGTCAATATAACGTGATCGGTTGTCTTGCTGTAACTACAGAATGTCTATTGGTTGTAGTACATACGCTAGTTACATATTACAAAACCTTTTTTTTTCATTCCATCATTTGTCTCTCTTCTTTTCTTCCAAAAAGAATCTGCATAATTATGCACATGACATTTCATGCTTTGCAGGCGTTATATTATTCGGCCTTACTTGGTGCACGGGAGATGCTTGCTCCAGAGGAGGCATCAACAGACCTTGTTAGGGCACTTAACAATCGTTTGCTAGCATTGTCATTTCATATTAGGGAATACTACTGGATCGATGTGAAAAAATTGAATGAGATTTATAGATACAAAACGGAGGAATATTCATACGATGCAATCAATAAGTTTAATATATATCCAGATCAAATTCCTCCCTGGCTGGTGGAATGGATGCCTAGTGAAGGGGGTTATCTTATAGGAAACCTGCAGCCAGCTCACATGGATTTCCGGTTCTTTTCACTTGGGAACGTTTGGTCCATCGTAAGCAGTCTTGCTAACATAGATCAGTCACATGCCATTTTAGATCTTATTGAAGCCAAATGGGAGGACTTAGTAGCTGATATGCCACTGAAGATATGTTATCCTGCTCTTGAGGGCCAGGAATGGCGCATTATTACTGGTGGTGATCCGAAAAACACGTAGTGCCTTCATCTTTTTTTTCTATTTTCTTCTGGTAATGTGTATATTGTTTTCTATCTTCATCGTAATTTACCTCGCTGATGTTTTTGAATACTTGGTGCAGGCCTTGGTCTTACCATAATGGAGGATCCTGGCCAACGTTGCTCTGGCAGGTACGTTTCCGTTATTCAGTATGCGCACCTCTGATCCATGCTTTCGGCACGTATAGCTTCCACTGCTTCCTATCTGAATCTGATTACATACAACTGTATCACACACACACACACACACATGTATGTATGTATGTTTGTATGTATAAAATATATATGTTTTTCGTATGTGTATAAATATGCATGTAACTGTATATATGTTACCATTCAAAAAAAATGCATGTATGTACGTTTGTGTTGTATAAGTATAATTTGTGTGTGTTCAAATATCTAATAAAAAAAGTTTTTAAGACAGAAAATTGGCGCTGGTGCATGGAGCAGATCTCCCCATGCACGAAACATGTTGAGGCATTAACAGCATAGAGTTTTGCGGTGACGGTTAACTGTTTAGTGGCATTTAGAGCATGGTGTCACGATCGAGTGAGCCTAGAGATGTCTTAGCTTCACCTTTTAAAATATTGGAGGTGATCTAGAGGAGTGGTGCCAACATTAAAATCTGTAGGGGTGAAATGCATAAAAATTCCAGATCAAAAAATCTTGTCCACACCTCAAACACTTCTTCAGCTTGTGTTCTGTCAATTTATTCCGATTTACAAAGTGACCAATAGGAATTCAGCCACAAATGTATGAGCATGGCGTTCACAACCTTGATATACTGCATTGTGTTAGAAGGAAATTTTAAAATTTGGTGTGGAAAGTGTCTGGTCTATTTGTTAAAGGTTTAAGTTTCAAGATGTCTTTAGCAGCAGATAGAGTGATCAACGATCTTGCGATAAATCCCATAGATGATAAGATCGAATAAGCATCAAACTATAGTAACAAAAACCAGGTTGTACTTTATGTACTCTCCTCATTTTATTGATTTCATGTCCTTTTGGATTATCTACTTGAAATGTATCTTTTGTCACTGAAGTCATTATCTTTAGTTTTGTGCAATAGATGAGTTATCGATGTGTTAGATGTAACGTAAGAACAACGCCAATTAGAAGTATATAGCTCTGGTTAAATAATGTCATCTCGTATGTGCATTCACAGAAATGTTCTAACATAGAGTAGAATCGAACATGTGAAGAGATCCATTGACAGCAGAAAAGATGAGTTGATTATTTTAAATGTGAACTGTTTTCAGCTGACTGTGGCATGCATAAAAATGAAGAGGCCTGAAATCGCTGAAAAAGCAGTTAAGATTGCGGAAAGACGCTTATCCAGAGACAGGTGGCCTGAATACTATGATACAAGGCGAGGAGGGTTCATCGGGAAACAGGCACGTCTCTTTCAGACATGGACTATTGCAGGATATCTAGTGGCAAAGCTGCTTATTGCCAATCCAGAGGCTGCAAAGATGGTAATCAATGTGGAGGATACAGAACTTCTAAGTGCTTTTTCAAGCATTCTGAGTTCAAATCCAAGGCAAAAACGTTCACGAAAAGGAGTTAAACAGTCTTTCATCATATGAAAGTTTTCTTTTTGTTACTTAAGCCTTAGTGTGTACTATTGACCTGAGATGAGTTCAAATGGAATGATATTGTCAGTGGAGATTCATATAGTCGACTCCCAAAATGCTCGAGATTGAAGCATACTTTGTGTTGTTACCTAAAGCCTTTGTATAGTTACTATATCTGCGTGATTCCCGCATGTCAAGGGGATTCAACAACTTACATATAACCAAAAGTAGTAGTTTTTTACCCTATTTGCACAATACAACTTTTTCAGCAAGAGGGATTCACTAGTTCTGCTCCTGCTTCCTACCACATAAGAAAATAGCATGAGCAAAGAAGAAAATGTGTCATGACCAAAGATCTTCAGCAGAATTGGCAGGTGGTAGTGGATCATTTTTTCTTCGAGATATTTTATCGCGAAAGAGCCAAGAGGGAGGGAGGTGGGAAACAGGACAAAGTACATGGACTAATAATGTCAAGAAGGTTCATCATTCACCTTTAAATTTGTATTTGTAGAGATCTTTGCTTACTTGCCAGGTAAACAATACCATGGACTAGAACCAGACCGGCTATACAAGTCGCGGTAGTTCAAACAATGAGCAGTAGAGTGTATGGTATATGCTTTGAATAACCAATTGCCTAATTGGCAATAAGAATACTGGTGATAAAAGTACATCTATGAACCTAAATTTTGTTCTCTGTCACAATGCTTTCCAACAGTGAATCACAAGCATCTTCAAGCATATCTAGTACCTGAAAGCAAGGTGTAGTGGAGTTGAGAATTAGATGCATGTTTCTGGCAGTAAGCATCAACCGCAAGTTTAACGGCGAACAAAAGCAAACTATGACTCATCCAAATGAATAGTGTTGACACATAATATATATATATATAGACTGTAGCAGCAAAACACCATCTTAGAGAATTAATAAGGATGACCTCTTGCAGAAACTCTTCTCATTGTAAAAGAGCTTTTGCTTCTTTTTTTTATAACCGAGAAATCCGTTTGTGACCCTCCCTTTGGACCAATCACAGCCTTCTAAACTCGGTGGATAATGGATCCGCCCCCTCTACCCTTCTCCACTTAAATACCAGGCTTCGTTTTGCATGGTGTGGGGCTTGAACCTGCGACCTAAGCCACAAATCCTCCACCTTTTGATAATTGAGAGCTTTTGCTTTTTTAAGATGGGGTATTTCTAGCATTTTCTGTGGAAATCATTCAACAGGAATTAAAAGATAATTTGTGCTTGGCTTATTGAGAAGACCTTGGGAAACTACAAAGGTATCCAAATTTCAAATTATAAAATTTTCTTCTAGATATAAAGTCAGTCCTCTTACAACATTCAAGGACTTAGATAAGTTCTCCAAAAAACCTCTTTGGATTTTCAAGACTATCCTTGTTGATAGCCTAAATTTTAGGACTATTTTTGTCCTATGTACTTTTGAAGATACCTATAAGGCTAACTAAGGCTGATGAATAGACAAGCATCAGGATTCATAAGTAGGACTTAGTTCATAGGACCTGTTGGGGAGGGTTGAGGTCAGGATAAGGGAGTTAATAAATGACTTCAGGGAGATTGAGGGACTGAATAGGGTTAGGCCGTTAGGGAGTTAGAAGAATGGAAAAATGAGAAGGTAAGAAGTCAAGGGAGAGTTGGCTACGAGGGCTATAACTCAAGAGACCATTCCTTTTTTTTTTTCTCCGAGCAGCCTAAGCTATTAAGAGGTGAGAAGCTGGATAATTTTCTATTGAGTTGGGCTTTAATGCATGTAAGCATGAGTAGGGTGGATATTGTGTGCACCTTTCAAATGACACTAGTTTTTCAAGATCAGTCTTCTAGTATAAGAAAAGGACAGCAGGCTGTATTATAGATAACATATAAACTAAGCAGAGTAAAGTCACTCACTCATAATTTCAGAGAACACGTAAACTACACTTTTTTCTTCATTATTCTGAAGTATTGAGGACAAACTCAATGATCTCTCCTGTTCATTATCCATTCTTTCCATGAAAATGTGGTTAGCAATTGTGTATCAACAGCACTGGGTCTTTAAACCATTATACTTCTGTATTATTTGACAGTTTGAGGCATTATATGGCATAGTATTGAGAATTAACTACTTAATTCAAGCCAACAGAACATAACCTATTGTGTTATAACTATCATAATGCTCCAACATTAAAATTAACAAAGTAAGCACAGTGAGAATTGAGATTCTCCAGTATAGCTAGGAGCAAGAAGCCTTCCGCCATCTAAAATGTGAAAATCAGGCAGCTTTTGGGTTATTTATCATGTCGTAACAAGATAAACCGATTATGAGATTATCAAACATTACCTTCTCAAAACCTTGAGCTCCACCGTAGTAAGGGTCTGGAACTTCAGTTTCTTCATGCTTCTTACAATAGGAACACATCAAGCGGACCTGAATGTTAAAAGCACTTTTAGGATAACAGACTTAAGAACTGCACTTGATAACCAGTACTGTATAATACTTGAGACTTATAGATTCAAAAACCTTTTCAGCTGCATCAGCTGGCAATGGCTCTCTATGGACCCACCTCTCCAGAGCCCCAAGTATATCAGCTGTAAATTATAAAACAAATCAGTTCTTGATACAGTACATATGTTCAAACCATCAAGATTATACCAAGACGTTACGGAGCTGAACATAAAGTAGGAAAATCAAGATAGACCCTTAACCATGAGGTCTCTAGTTCAAATTTCAGTGGAAGCAAAACTTGGTGGACAGAGTTACCAGATATATGTGTTGGTGGAAGGTAACAGGTACCTACGGAATTAGTCCGGTATGCACAAACTGACCCGACACCACGGTTATTAAAAACAGAAATGGGCCTAATAGAAAGAAAAGCTTAGAAAAATAAAAAATAACCCAGAATATGACAAAGGATTGTGCAATAACTCACATTTGTTTTGCTCATCCATAGCAAGAATGAGATCAAAATCTTTGAAATCAGAAGGCCTAATTTGCCTAGATATAGATGTTATCGCAATTCCACGCCTTTTAGCAGCAGCCCTCATTCTTGGATCAGCTTCATTTCCCTTTAAGACAAACAAAAACAACAGCAACATTATAACATGATCAACTCCAAGAAATAACCAAAACCACAAAAAATTACAATTTTTACACACCTAAGTGTCAATGGCAATACCTCATGATAATCAATCCTACGAGCAGAATCAATCTTAAATTACAAAATTAACAGACACCCAGTGAAAATACCTCATGATAATCAATACTACTACCAGAATCAATGAAATTTAAACTTTTATAGTTTTAAAGTTTGAATTTAAATTTTCAAACTTTTCAAATTTATAGTTTTATAATAAAACTATAAATTTCACCCTTTTAAAAAAAAAAACGAACCGGACCGGGACGGAACGGGACCAAAACCGGGACTAACCGGTAAATCCCGGTTTCCGTCCCCGTTACCCCTCCCGGACCCGCTACGTTTCGGACTAAACCGGGACTAACCGGAACCGGTAACGGACCGAGACGGACCGGAACTGGAACCGGCACCTCCCGATTCCGTTGCCAGGCCTAGTGTGTACGCAGCCTTATGAAGGTAAAGAGGCTGTTTCAATCTTAAATTACAAATTTTACGGACACCCAAGTCGAAATACTCATGATAATCAATTCTACCGGCAGAATCAATCTTAAATTACAAATTTTGCAGACACCCAAGTGGAAATACCCCTTGATAATTAATAGTACCAGCAAAGTACAACAACATATCCAGTGTAATCAAGGTAAAGAGGCTGTTTCAATCTTAAATTACAAATTTTTACAGACACCCAAGTGGAAATACCTCATGAAAATCAATACTACTACCAGAATCAATCAAAAAGTTACAAATTTTACAGACCCCCAAGTGAAAATACCTCATGATAATCAATACTACCAGCAGAATCAATCAAAAAGTTACAAATTTTACAAACCCCCAAGTGAAAATACCTCACGATAATCCATACTACCAGCAGAATCAATCAAAAAGTTACAAATTTTACAGACCCCCAAGTGAAAATACCTCATGATAATCAATACTACCAACAGAATCAATCCTAAACTACAAATTTTACAGACCCCCAAGTGAAAATACCTCATGATAATTAATAGTACCAGCAGAATCAATCTTAAACTTTGAATCAAGCCCCTTTTTCTTAACCAAATCTGTAAAAACACCTTCAGCAGCTGGACTTCTGCATATATTTCCTAGACACACAAAGAGAACAGAAAAAGGTTTTGTACTTGGGTCCATTCTTGATTCCATTAAAGCTTTGATTTTTACGCTTTTATAGCTTTCTTTAAGAAGAAAAGGGTATTTAGAAGGAAGAAGAGAGGTGAGAAATGGGAGTTTGAGAGAGTGAGGAGCAGCATAGTGAGAGTGATGGCAGTTTGGTAATTTTGAAGGGGTTGGAATTGTCACTGTACTAAAGAGTAAGGACCTCATCACTCAAAACTCCAATGGTGGTTGGTTCGGACTTCTGATAATGCAAGAATAAAGCTAAAAGATATTTGATAAATGAGAAATCATTTTAAAAGTGTAAAAATTAAAATCATAAAATTTCATAAATAGCTATAATTTGAAATGTAATTACGAAACATAGCTACAATTTACGTATGTATGAAATATAATTGTCGTTTATGTATTAGGCGGAAGAGTTGTATTATGTAAGTATCAATTGTATCAAATATATATCAGTTGTATCATATATTATATCAGCTGAAAACACGTGAAAGAATTGTATGGGAGGGGGCGAAGTTATATTCATGCAATGGATATCAACTATATCACACTTGTATCAAATATTGTATCAGCTGAAAACATTTGAAAAGTATGTATTATCACACATCTGGATTGTGTATTTGTTATAAAAACCCCAAATATAACTATATTTCATATATTTTTAAAAAAAAAATTGAATCTTGCAATCTTAATATTTGTCATTTAGTAATTTGTGGGGGGAAAAACACATTTATGAATACAAAATTTTATTCAAACCAACATTTGGATTAAAAATTTATAATACAGAGGTATAAGTGGTTGATTGTGGTTGACTAATGACCAAATAGAAAAATTTGATTACTTCTTGGAGTCACTTTGCAATTCAATTTTTCTTTTTCTATTTTTTCTATATAATTATCTAAAAGTTTAAGTACAATTAATATAGTGAAAGCGTGATCAAAATATGATTTTTGAGGATAAAATTTGTGGAAATTTGTGGAATCAACCCCAAGTTGGTATCAAACCAAATATTAGGGAAACTTTCACATATAGCCACTCAAAAATAGCCCAATTACTCTCCATAGCTATAGTTTGATAATTACAATTCGTAGCTACATATTATATGGAGGAGAGAGGCGAACGAGACTGGGAAAGAGAGGTGAGAGAGAGGGGGCAAAGAGTGGGAGAAAGGTGAATTGTATATGTATATAGGTTAGATAATTGTATATTATACATATGTATTTGTATATATGGCAAGCGAGATTGGGAGAGGGAGGAGAGAGACGAGCGAGATTGGGAGAGGGAGGAGAGAGGCAAGCGAGAAAGGGCAGAGAGTGGGAGAGAGGTGAATTGCATATGTATATAGGTTAGATAATTGTATATTATACATATGCAATTGTATATATGGCAAGTGAGATTGTGAGAGGGAGGAGAGAGGCGAGCAAGAGAGGGCAGAGAGTGGGAGAGAGGTGAATTGTATATGTATATAGGTTAGATAGTTGTATATTATACATATGTATTTGTATATTCTGGCGAATTATACATATACAAACGTGGCTAATTATACAAACTCGAAGTCAGCCCGCGTAATTAATGTATAATGTTAGTCGTGAGTGGTAATTATAGCAAACTATAGCTATGATAAGTAATTAAGTAGTATAAGTTTGCTTAACCGCATAATTTTCCCCAAATATGGTTTATTTTACATTACATATCTGAACCGTAGCATTCCATAGCATCCAGACCAACTTGTGTGTATCTCAACTAATTCCGCGAAGAATCTGCTACCTACCTCCCACCAGCACACCAGCACAGTTACTAGTTACATGATAAGTTTGCCCACTAAAGCTTGTACATGAGTTTTCTGTTCCAATTGGACATCAGAATATATCCCTTTGATACATGATAGCAGAGTCAACAATTTTATGAAACATGATTACATTATATGCTCTTCATGTGTTGCACTTTGTAGAACATGTACACTATATATATATTACACTACTGCCTATTAGTTACATAGAACAGACACAATGTGTTAAAATGTAAAACCAAACCCATCATTTCTCATACCTGCAGACTCTAATGTTTTCTAAAACATGTGGAACTCAATATCCTCACCTATGTTTTCCAACTCATTTTGACACTTGTCGCGTTCCTTATTTAGTCGGTTGGTGTCAGGGACAACGACATTTGTCAAGTCATAGGATCTAGGCATTTCTGGAGGTGTTGAGCATCGAATTAACGCCCAGTTAAGTCCCTCGAAGAACGGATGCTGCTTTATCTCTGCTGCCCCTCTCATAGCTCCTAACCTATTCTCGGGTTCCTTCTGCAACAACCTTCTGATCAAGTCTCTTGCATGAGAGCTAACTGTAGGATTAGCTGGAAACTTGAGACATTGAGAAACCACATTGGCTAGTGTATCCTCATTTCCTGGCCCTTTGAAAGGAGTCCTTCCGTATATAAGCTCGTACAGAAAGATTCCAAAGGTCCACCAATCTACAGCACTGCCATGACCTTCACCTTTGATAATCTCCGGAGCTAGATACTCGTGGGTTCCTACAAATGAGTTGGATCGAGCGTTGGTTGGCTCCACAACAAGTTGCGTTAAAGGTGAGACGTGTGCAGCTAGGCCAGCCTTTACTTTACGTGCCTTTGCTTCTGTAGATAGAAACCTGGGGCCAAAGCAAGATACTTGCCACGATGGATGTAGGCAGAAGGGATCTATGCAGCTAGCTGAGCACGGACTAGACTTTTTTGGAAGCTCAATGATGGGAGAAGATGATTTCACCAAGGTAGGATTAACAGCACACCTAAGAGATAAATCAAAATCAGAGAGCATGATATGACCGTCTTCTCGGACCAACACATTCTCGGGTTTTAAGTCCCGGTAGACAACTCCAAGCAAGTGAAGATATTCCAATGCAAGAAGAACTTCAGCAACATAAAATCTGCACAAAAAATCAAAATACATCCATAGGTTAAAATATTTAGACTAATTTTGAATATCTCGTCTTAAAATGTGAAACTTAATATCTTAAGAGATGAAAGACTCGAAACAAAGGTTGCAAATCCCAACTCTCCTTATATAGTGTTGTTGTAAGAAGGGATGCAAGTGAAATGGAAGCTCATTTACATAACTTCCATTTATTCACAACACTGCTTCAGCATTTGTTTTCCTACATTTTCATCCCCCCACCCCTCTTTACATTGAACTGAATCAACTGATAGTACACACCCGTCCTGTCATTAGCTGTCATTTAGCAATCTCTAGCTATCGTCTTCTACTGAAAGCAGCATTTACCAGAAATTCACAGAGTTCCAAGCACACAAGATCAATGCTCAAGGAAGAAAAATGGAAAGGAGGTTTCTGAATACTGCCACGCTGACCCTTCAAATTTTAAAGATGCAGAAACTCCCTCGTTCGAACTTAGTATTTTCATTAACCTCCCTTGCAAAGTCACAATTTGTATGAAGATCCAAATTATAGGGAATAATATCTTCGTCAAATAGCAGAAAAAGTGAATAGCTGTAACGCAAACTAACTACTTTGATAGTTTGATTGGCACATTATTTTATAAAAGCAGTAAAGAGGAATTTTTTTTATAAAAAAAGCAATTTTAAGGAGAAACAATTATTACTAGTTTTCAACCTCTTAAAAAAAAATTGATGACAAGGGAAACCGCAGCCGCTATCCTTTGGATGCGCACAAGGTAAAACCCCCGCTCCTATAAGTTTTCAACCTCTTCAAATTCAAAGAAAATAGATGAGTTTCCAATTTTGTCTTGCTTTCTAGCTTGTGCTAGGTTATAAACACGGGTTAGAACAGCACATCAACACAACTGGAGTTCTTATCTATTAAATAAAAATAATTGTGATAGCAACATTCAAGCTATCATTCATCAGTAAATTATCAGTATAAGTAATTTTGTGGTACATGGAATGAGATCCCTTTGGACTGTGAGCATAGACATTTTCTCAACATATTGGCTCCAACATGATTTTTATTTCATTGGCTCATTTATTTACCTTTATTTTTGTAATCCATATTGAGAATTGGGCAAAAAGAAACAATTTCAAAGATAAGTACACTATTTAGGAAAATTTACCTGGCAGCTTGTTCAGAGAAACTATTGCTTGGTTGTTTTTGTCGCAGTACATGCAGATCACCACCTGGACAATATTCCATCACTAAACACGAGTATTTGTCATTGGTAAAATGGGCAAAGAGAGTTGGGAGAAACGGATGATCGAGTATTTGAAGAATTTCTATTTCAGTCTGAGCTCTCGTCATCTTCCTCTTGCTGGTCAGGAAGTAGTTATCCATGACTTTCACAGCAAACAGACACTTTGTGCCCATTAGCTCAGACAGATAAACATTCCCAATATCCCCACCTCCAAGTTTTCTGAGCAGTTTAAAATGCCTAAAGCTAATATCTCCATGCTGCTTTTGAACACAAACAATTGCTTCCCATCTCAAATCTTTTGACATATGAGGCCGGTAACCACTGCGACTAGACCCACTGAGATAGCTTTCATCACTAAGGCTTGTGGTGCTGCTATAATCCCCAATACTACTCTTCGAACTTTGAGACATCTGCCCCTTTTCCTTTGACCTTGATCTTTCATCAGATTGTGTTAGTATACTTCTTGCTTTGTTACAGTTGTTTGAGCTCAGACCTAGTTTGGCGAAACCAGACTTCAGAGAAGATGAACTAACTTCTACCTCTTCTTTCTGATTATTCCTCTGAGCACATTCAGGTGTCTGACGAGGAAACTCACTTGTGCTACAAGACAAATCACTATCAGTTCCACCATTAGAATGCTTCGGACGGCTGGTGAAAGAAGATAAAACTTTCTTCTTAAAAAAGATTTTGCTTCTGAAAACTGGTTTTATCAGACTTGGACTGTTAGAGGTAGGATTAATGACTTTATTTCCAGCACCAAAAAACGAGGAGCAAGACACAAGATTTAAATCTTGCTCGTACTCCCTGTCTGCTACAATTGCAGCTGCTGGAGCTTCATTTACAGAAGGCACCATCTGATCTCGAACTAGTTCCACTTTATCAGTACAATTTCCAGTTGAAGAATGTGGCAACTCCAATGTCGTTTTCTGGCCAGACACTTCTTTCAAGTACTCGTAACCATCAGTTGACTGATAAAGGGCATCACTTTCTGCTGCTATTTCACTTACCTTATGTTTCAATGCATCTTCAAAAGTACATTGTTCTTGCAGTGGAACATTTTCAGATTCAGGACTCTTATGCAAGGAATCCACCATACTCCCCTCTGGAACGAGGGATATCTCCACCAAATTCTGTATACCTCTATCATCATGATGTTCAGGATCATTGGCCTCAACTATGACAGCGCTGTACAGTCTCTTCACAGCTCCTGTTTCTGAGACTGTAGACAACCTGGACGCTTTTGGCAATTGCTTCTTCACAGCAGCCAGCTCTGATGCCTGAGAGATGCATAACCCTCTCAAGGCCTGCTTCAAACTTACAGGCTCAGAAATTCCTATGCCTGATGCACGAGAGGGGCTAGATCTCATTGGCCTCTTCATCGCACGTTTACTCGTCACATCTTTGACACCCCTACTGGAATGCCTAATCTCTATCGCCTCAAACAGTTTATTAATATCATCTTCAATACAATACTTCTCTATATGCTTTACGTTATGATGCTTTTGTGCACCTTTATTCATTTTAGATGCAGGATCATCTGGTAACTCTGTAATCTCACTACTACCAGGCAAGCTAGCCATTATTCCTAAAATATATAAATATAAGACTGAGAAAAACAAAGTTTAATGCGTCTGCCAGTTACTCTCTAACCCATTTCCAACAAAGCAATATGAAGAGGAAGGAAAACACAAATCAAACAGTACATCAGAAACTCGCCAAAATGGAGAGCAATTATGTTCAACTCCAAAGATGAACAAGAGCGACCGTACTGGGTACTTGCTTCTTGCTTCCAGCATTCAACGCCTGATACAAGCAGCGAATGTCAGATATACCGTAGATATTACTCAGACAAGTTAAAACATTGTAAAGCGTCAATATTATTGATTGCCTTATTATTGCTATCATTACTGCATTAACAAGCTGAATAAAAGCATCATGCAGTTCCCTAGAATTGCAACTCTGTAGAATACATATATAATTAACCTTGTCTAGCATGGTTCATCTTTTAGAGCATGACCAGCCAGCTCTTCACAAGTTAAAAGCAAAAAAATGTTGATAAATTAGTTAGTTCAGACCTTACTAATGCTGGACAACATGTATGAAAGGAAAAACTTATCCCACTGGAACAACGAGATGACGCTCAGCTACCTATTAATCTTATCACCCTAATCCGCGACCAAAATAACTTCCTATCTAAGGTCATGTCTTCAGTAATCTAGAGATGTGTCATGGCATCACCAAATAAACTTAATCAGCAATTAACAAAAAGCAGAAGAGACAAAAAAAAATCCAATACAACAGGACAAATTTGCAGCTTCTTGTAAATATTTAAACAAGAAGGAAAAACCAACCTAAACTTGTTATTATCCACCATAAGCAGCAACCTGAAAAAAATAAATGATCAGAATTGAAGAGAGAGCTCAAAACTCCATTGAAATGAAAACAAGCAGGGTTCTTTCAACTGTATATGAATACAAAACAGATAAAGTTAAAGTGGGTACAAGTACAAAGTTGAACTTTTTTGACAATAACGAAAACCCACAAGTGATTATAACAAAAACTTTGGAGAAAACATGAGAAAAGATTTATATGTGGTAGAAGCAGAAACCTGAAATAGTGATCAAGAGCTCAAAACTCCATTGAAATGGAAACAAGTAAGGCTCCTTCAACAGTATAAGCGTATAATAAAAAAGAAAAAATTGAAGTGGGTACAAGAAAAAAGTTGATTTTTTAAAGAAAAACACGAAAACCCACAAAGATAAAGTTGAAAAAAATGAAAAATAATGAAAACCCACAAAGATAAAGTTTATAAAAATGAAAATTAACAAAAACCCACAAATGATTATTACAAAAAACTTTGCCAAGAGAAAGAGGGGCGAAATTGAGTGAGGAAAGAGATGCAGCTGTGTCACATAAAGGGATACAGAGAGAGTGGGTAGAAGCAGAAACCTGGAAAAAAAAGATGATCAAGAGGTCAAAACTCCATTGAAATGGAAACAAGTAAGGTTCTTTGAACTGTAATTGCGTATAAAATAGAAAAAATTGAAAATAACGAAAATCCAGAAGAGATTATTACAATAACTTTGGAGATCACGAGAAAAGAAGGGTGAAATTGAATGAAGAAAGAGATGAAAAATTGAAAGAAAGAGTTGAATTTTGGGGGGAATTTCACGAGAAGTGACACTGTATTTTTTTTGCTTTTCTTTGTATTGAAGAGCTCAAAAATGGCGGACAAGAGAAACAATTAGGCGGTGTTCACTAAACTCGGATTCGCAACAAAAAAAAAATCACGATAAAGATGATTTTGTATCTCAAAAAACTTAAACCGAAACTTTAATTAAGGATGGAGGAGTATTTACTCGAACAAAAAAAATTACTCCACTTGATAATAAGTCAAACCTCACTGTAATAATATTTCACTATCATAATTAAATTTTCTGAAAAAATGATTTTTCATGTTATATTTTATTTCTCTATAACAATATCTTATCTATAATAAGAAAAAATTATCTAAATACGTAATTTATTTTACCATATTTTTAAAATTTCCTACTATTTGAAAAAATTATAAAAATTTCTACTCTCATATTCTTGGATGCATCACTTTACGCGATGTATCGGTCGAATGCATCACGTTACGTGATGTATTAGGACGTACGTGATGTATCAAGACATTAAGTGATGTATTCGAAACTGAGACGCGTATTTTAATGTTGAGTGATGTATCTAAAACTGAGACGCAATATATCCGGACGTTGAGGAATGTATCCGAAATCGAAATGCGCGACTTTTTGAAATGTATGAGAATTCCATCAAATTTAAGAAATTTTTATAATTGAAAAAAAAATAGAAATAAGATGTAACTGTCCCTTTACACTATGGATTTATGTAAAATTTCATTATAATAAATGAATAGTAAACTCTTTAAAATTTACCTTTATATTCAAATATTGTATTTTTTGACGAACATCAAAAATATTGAAAATAAAATAGTAATAGGATCAAACCAAAATGGATTATCTATATTATTATTAGAGTATGAAATCTCATAAGTGATGATAAAAGACTTTTAATCTTTTGAAAATAAACTTGGCATTACACAAAATTATCATAAATTATTTCTTTCATGTTTTGAATTTTAAAATATTTGTTTACGTATTAAATTTGTTTTTCTTGCATTACAAAATTAGCCAATGTGATTGATTATGCTTCATTTATAATTATATAATATATATATATATATATATATATGTTATGGACTTATGGTGGTATTTGTAAAGATCAACTTTCACATATAACAAACATAAAAATCATATTTGTATGTTATAACTATAGTTTGCATAATTGCCCCCCATAGCAAACTTTATGTTTGTTGTGACAATTAATATGTATATTTCGTTATACATATACAAAAGAAGCAATTGTATAATTTGTTTCGGTATACATATACAAAAAAATCAATTGTATAATATGTGTTTGTATAAAGCGAGAAAGACAAAAGAAAACTAGGCAGAGAAAGATCTGTATTTGTATAATCATAAGTGTATAGGACGAAAATATATGTATTTGTATATACAATTTTCTCTCGCTTTATACAAACACAACACACAATTTATACATTTGTGTTTGTATAAAGTGAGAGAGGCGAGTGAGAGTGAGGAGCGAGATTTGTGAGAGTGGCGAGCGAGATCTGGGAGAGGGGAACGAAAAGATATATATATATATATATATATCTATATATAATTTTCTCTCGCTTTATACAAACACAAACACATTTTATACATTTGTGTTTGTATAAAGTGAGAGAGGCGAGGAGAGACTGCCTAGCGAGAAACGAGAGTGGCGAGCGAGAAAATCAGGGAGAGACTGCCTAGCGAGAAACGAGAGTGGCGAGCGAGAAAATCAGGGAGAGAGGCGAAATGACAACAATTTGCTACGGGTTACAATTAAATCAAATTGTGGTTATATCATTTAATTTGAATTAATAATTTGTTATTTTATACAATTTTCCCTTTGCAAATAATTATAAATTATTATATTTTATAGTAGATATACATTGATACACATATTCTTAATAAATTGTATAATTTGTGTATGCGTGTGTATAATATGGATATGCTATCAATATATATATATATCAATGTACATTCTATGTGAGCACATACAATGTACATGATGTGTTTTGAAAGAGCGTGCATACGTTGTATGTGCTACGTTTTGAAATAAAAATACTATTGCATTTTAAGAAAATAATAATAGCTCTAATTTTTTGAAAAATGTTTCTAATGATATTTTTTTAATCTACTCATCTAATCTCTTAAGGTTAAGTAATTACTTCTCTTTAACAATAATATCATCCATTTTTATTCTTCTATTACCTCAATAACGTTATGTCTTTGATTAATCAAATCATTTTTGACATAAATAATTTACATATTTGAGCTCAAATGATAAATTGTTAATTAAAATAGGCAGAATGGTCTGGTGGACCCTTCTACTTGTATCTGTTTGTATTGTGAACCCTTATACTTATCATTTTGTCATCTGGACCCCTGAACCCATCCAAACTCAACATTTTAAACACTTTTTTTGATGTGGCATCCTATGTGGAAAGACTCCACATGGAGCGTGTGATACACACAAGGTAAGAGCGTGAGATGCCTTAAAAATAAAGTAACGGTCAGATTTTGACCTTTAAAGGCCATCTTTCTTCTTTATTTTCACTCAAACACCATTGTTCGACAAATTTGAGCTTTTTTCTCCTTTTTTCTCGATTTTGTCTTTTCAAATTTTCTTCTCTTTTATTTTTGGTGCCTTTATTTTTTCCTTCGATCTACTCATCTTTTCTTTGTGTGTGATTCTATTGTATTTTTGT